>VKOC01000917.1:0-138286 GCA_009364415.1 Spea multiplicata | reverse complement strand
CTAACTCCCTAAACCCCTTCTCAGGATCTCCCCCCCCGCCCCGGTCACTTACCTTCAACTCCTGTGTTGGAAGCGTGAGGCGTTTGGCTCGGGTGCCGGCGCTTCACTGCTGAGCGCCGGCGTCTGACGTCATATGCCGGCGCCCAGCGTAAAGCGCCGGCACCCGAGACAAACGCTTCCAACACAGGAGTTGAAGCGCTGAGGCAGGTGGCGGTGGCGGCGGCGGCCACCGCCAGCAAAGGATTCCTGTATACGGTAAATACGGTATATCGTTGCCCCCCCCCTCCCTGCCTGCATCTTCGCTCCATAAGACGCGGCTGATTTTTCATCCTACTTTGGGAGGAAAAAAACTGCGTCTTATGGAGCGAAAAATACGGTAAATGTTAACTGTATATCTGTGTTTAATTGGCCGTCAGCATTTTATAGATCAGGGGCGTACAACCTGGAAATCAGTTGAGTTTAGCACTTTTTTATTACTATCTTTTATTCATAGAGTGCCAGCAATTTACCCAACGCTTCTTATAATAGATACATTCAAAGGGTCTGACAAAAACTAGAAGCGACAGATAAAGGCAAACCGATACATTAGGTTAACGTTGGTCCTGCTTGCAAGTTTACAATCTAGAGACTTTTAGTACTATGACCCCCAAACGCATGGATTTTTTTAAGCTTTCGGTTAATTTAAAGATGGTCAAAGCCCAGGAGGAGGTCAGCAATGGCGCCCTAAACATTTAATGCTAGGATCTACTGCTTTTTTGGTCATTTTTGTGAAAGAAGGTTCCTGGATGCAGTATTCACGATGTTAACATTAACTTTTGGCAATCCGTATTTTCTTAACTAATTGGCTGCATTTATAGGAGCAAATAGAGGCGCTGTTATGTTATCTACATAATGTGAATGAACATAACCTTACTGTTTCTGTACCTCAAATGTTTTCTTCATAAATAGAAGGGCTTAACGTAGAATCAGGATTTGTGGAAGAAGCACAGCCAAACAGCATTAGTTTAAATAAGTGGCATACTGATTATCTAGCTGAACTCGTGTCTATAAAAGGCCTACATTAACTTATAGGCATGTATGTATATTTCATTATATAATTTTGGATACTTGTAGGCCGCACAGTACACGCTCATTTGACAAATCACATAGGATATGCAATCTTATGGGATGACAATGAAATTAAAATGTTTAATACGCTCTTGGCAGCTTCAGGCTGTGCGTCCAGATGGTGTGGGTGACAATTGTCGACTGTTATTGATGTGCTTCTTCCCTGGCTTGAGCATACAAGAGTAGCGTTATTATATTCAATTTTTGGTCCCCATCCATATGTTAGTCTTCCAATGTATTTGTCCACATCAAGTGAAATGCAGTAGGAAGCGGCGGGACATCGAATCTTCCTTTAATTACAATGATGGGCTATTTGTCAGGGTTCCATTAACTGTGATGGATGTGTACACCTCGGCAAACCCAGAACTGTAGCGATATTCACTTGCGTTGGGATGCCCCTCGATGGTTTTTAATCGTGACTTTACCTTGTACGATTTTTGGTTAATTTCTTGAATTTGTATCAATCTCAGCTTATTTTTTTAATTTAGTTAAAGGGTAATTGGCACAGTTCCTGTAAAGTATTCTATGGGTTATTATAGTATGTATTGAAGTGACGGATGTTTCTAAATCAACATTTTGTGACTCGTTACATTTTAAGGAGAGCAGTAGTTGGCTCTTTCTTTTTTTTTTTTTTTTAGTCATGATGGAAAAAATAGAAAATGCTTTTCTGCTCATCAGAACATCTCAAACTGTTAGGAAACTTTTTCCCTGCATAATCACACAGCATGCAAGCCAGGGGATGTACAACGCAACATGCTGGCGGCACATCACGCTTACCTCTGTCCTGTTTGACATAGACCCCTTGCAGGTTGTGTCTGCTGGATAGCTAAGCTTTTAAGGCACAGCATGAGACAGGAAAGCTTGGATAGACGGTCTCCTCAGAGACATGCTGAGTTGACCTCTCATTGAAACAAGCTACGGAGTGAAGCTCACAACTGTCACTGAAATATCACAATACTGCTTTAGAACCTTGCGTGTGCTCTGTGTTTCCCAATGGGATCTCTGTGTCTTATGAAACCTAAAGCACTCAGACCATCTTATCTCAGAATGATTCGGGACCCCTGAGCAGTAACTAGACAAAGTATCTTAAGATGCAACGCCGTAATTGACCTTTGTTCAGCCCCACAGCATGTGAATTGTGCTACCACTGCGAGTATGTATGGTAGTCCTAATGTATCCAGTGCATGTGTCATTTATTTGGGACAATAAGATGTTTCAGTGACTTCACCGGTACGGACTCATATACCACCAGCCAGTAGAGTCCCCATAAACCAGTAGCATTGGAGCTGAGAGAATGTTTTCTAGTTGGACTTTCTGTAATGAGTCTACCCAGTCTTCAAGGTACCCCCCGATAATCAGGTGCTACCAAGTCGCGTGCAAAGTGTCCTTTTTACTCCTTCCCTACTTTACTCCTTAAGGATAAAATTCACCCCAATGATAAAATAATTAGAAGAGATAAAGCAAGTGTCAATATGGGCAATGCGCTGTCCATGTACACATCCCATGAAAACAGGGCAGCCTCGGCTGCACCCTATCACTTCTGGAGCAAAGACTACCCCAAAGATAGACCTCCGGCAGTCCTTAGGCATCACCCTCCCTTATTCTCAGTTGTTTTCCTTTCCAAGGCTGTACAAGTTGAAATTTGGTTGAAGTAAAATGTATTCATAAGCATGAAAAATCCCATATCTAATTTTGTCCCTTTGCACTAAAAGAAGAAGAAGGAGATTCAATAATGCTGCATAATGACTTTGCTCATGGATGATACGTCCGCTGTGACCCATATGATTCAATATTTGCATAACTTGCTAGAGTTTCCAGACTTTCTGCTGTTTGGTCATTGATCCAGCCTAAAGCAGTGTGAACCGATCAATACACCCCGAAAGGAACGTGACATTTTGTGCGGCTACATGATGCTCAAAATTTAAATCCGGAGAAACAAATGGCAAAAATCAGTTTCCTGCAAAATATAATTAAGGTGGCTCTGTCAGATGAAAAATTGAGTGGTTTAACTTAAAAAAAAAACCCCAAAAAAAAACCATCTGTACGATGTGTTTATATTTGAATGTACCAGACAGCAGTCATATTGTCAATTGAATTCATTTTAATGGGAGCACCTTTTAAAAAATATCCACACTACACAATATATATATATATATATATATATATATATATATATATATATATATATATATATATATATATATATATAATATATATATATATATTAAACAGGCCTGTGTTATATTATTGAGGTCTGTTCCACGTACCAGCATGAGAAGAGTACATACTCTATGATCAAGGCTTATCGTGCATCACCTATGTACGCGTTGTATTAAATGCATTAGCACCCCTTTAAAAATTATATTTCATAAAAACCCTCATTTTCAGAGACCGAAGAAATTCTTGTGTTGACAAAATAAGGCACAATATGGAAATGAGGTCATTTAGGAGGCGTTTCACCCCCCCACAAAACCTGCTCCCTTTACATCACCCTCCGCGTGCTTTCAGAAACCTCGATGGGAGAGAAATTAATTATGGCAGTGAATTCATTTTACTGCATATTCCGTCAGCACTTCTGTGCAGGTTGTGAAAGGGATAATATGACTAAAATGCAAACAAGTTGACGTTATGTAGAAAAGATTAAATCAGCTTTGCTTCTTTTGCTGTTCCTACAAAAAATATGAGAGCAACGTGATGGATTGCACCTTTGCTTCCCGCTCAGGCACTGGCTGTAGACGGTGATTCTGGATTGTGTGGTCGGTTTATGAGTCGAGCGGTGAGAATCATTCATATGATAGGTAGACATTAACCTGGCTTAGAACATTAAAGCACCCAACCGTGTCCCTGGCATTCCTTATTTGTGGAGTCCCTGAGGAAGATGTATGAAGACACTACTGCTAGTATTGTATGTGAGCCCTCAGACTTTTTGCCCCTGTGATGATACTGAGCGTTAGACTAAGGCGTATTATTCACAACTATATGCGCCATATAATGTTGGTGTCATTCTTCCACTCGAACTCGTTTTAGTTCAGCAACTTTTTTACTTGGAATCTTCAACCAACATTCAACCTCCCATATCTTTTCTTGTTTTAATGGAGAGGTCATGCCGTTTAAGCTTCTGTAAAGCGATACCCAGATTAATGTGTGTGACAAGAATGCATGGCCCATGTATCCACCAAATCACATTGGGTTTACTCATTTAATTTGTGTGCTCCTTCATTATGAGTAGCGAAGCCGGGAGTAACAAGTACATCTGTCTTCTGTAATGCAATTGCTGTCTCGGCTGTTTCAAATTCAGGGAGACTGCGTGTTTGCATGTATATAGGATGTCTATCATCTGCTGCTTTAATGGTAAATAGCCGTATGATGATGATGGCACTTATCTACTAAGGAATGTATCATGCTGTTTGAGCTAGTCTTGTCTACTCCACAGGACACAAGCCATGGATTTCCATAGGCAGGGCAAGAAAAGGACATTTGCCTCCTTTAGTAGGGTGAAAATAAACTGCTAGGGAACAGGTGTGCAGCTATATAGAAGTCATATGAAGGCTAGAAAGAGAAAAACAATCCCTCCTAATAATATATAAGGATAATATATATTGTGCAACCTGCGTATAATATAATACGCAACACGTGAGTAAGTTGCTTCCTGGCTGTTACATGGTAATGAATTTTGGTTCAAAACAGTTTTAGGCCACCTTAGTAAACTTGCAGATAATAAATTTAGTGTTTTGCGTCTTATTTTAGAGCTAATCCCATTGGTCTTCTAATATTGTTTATCTAAATTATTACTGCCCACATGCAATAACCACAGCCGCTGGTGTGAGAGAGAGAGCGTTGAACTGATTCCCAATAATTTCTAGCCCAGTGACCTGGAGATAACCCTGTAAGTGTGTGAAGCATACAACACAGTTAAACAACCCAAAATGATGTTCTGTCTCCATTAAACTGCAGTCAGAAGCCTCTTAATCCAGTATTTATACCCAAATCTTTGACCACGTATGCCAAGAAAAGCATTAGCCAGATTGTTGAGACCCCAATACGGACAGCTTTATCCCTAGAGTAAACATTAAATGAACAGATATCCCATGTAAAGCCAGCTTTCATTGCTAGTTATGTTCAGTAAGTTCTTTGAGCATGTCATCAAACATTACATTATGCTGTATATTTATTACCCAAATACTGATTTGTCGAGCTTCAACCGTAAACGACCTTCGTTGCATTTCAAATCTTTCTCTGTTACCTGAAAAGCCAAAACGACCCGATAATGTTTTTTTCCGCTAAATTTAGAGAAATTCCAGAGCAGAGTTTTAGGAATCGTGATCTTTTTTTCCCATCAGGTGAAATAAGCGCTCACACAGAGATAACATGTTCTAGTTTTTCCCCCATTTCTTCTTTGTGTGAGAAGAAAGTATTAGAAACGTCACCGCTTCTGTCAGTTCTTTTAACATTTTCTCAGCAGTGGTCCCATCTTCAATATGAAGCCGTGGCGTCTGATCATTGTACTGCTCGCAGCTACCAACACGGGAAAAAGTGTTTGAAGACCAAATCAGTTTATTGGAATTGTAGACAAAGCCTGAAAAGTAGTCTTGAACTGTCAATGACTGTAGAAAGTTTCAAGTGGAAAGTTCCAATGTTTAGACAGTTTTAGCTGTCGTTTATCCTAACGCTGCTCTTTGAAAATCACTTTTCAGTACTTAAAATAAAAAAGTCTAGTCACCCAGATTTTTGATGCATGTTGGAGTCTGTTTTATGTGGACCCCAATGCACTTTACTGAATTCAAATCGTAGCTTGCATTGTTTAATTATTGAAATAAGAATATGAAGCTTTTGTCTCAGGAAGCATTACTATGCAAGCATCCCGCACATGCTCAGTAGCACTCCCACTGACACCGCTGAAGCAGCAGCCAATCACATCCATGTTCAGACGGCATACATGTGATTGGCTTGTGCTGTTGACATTGACTAAAATGGGAGTCCTACTGAGCATACCAAGGTATGCTCCCTGCTTTCTGTAGAAGCACCTGGAGGAGGAGCCAGCTCTGATAACTATACCCACACCTATGTGCAAGCAGTAAAACGCCCCGGAAACCATGCAAAATTGACTCAAAAATCTACTCCAATTATTGCTGACTTGTTTCTTTAATGTGCACCAAAAAAACCACCATGCAGCCGTTCCTCTTGTGATTAAAATGCAGCCCATTTGAAGAGATATTTAAGCAAATGTAATGTAAAGCCTTCCCGCTGGCACCTAGGATATGCTTTGGCTGAATGGATCCACATTTAAAGATTTGCTTATTTAACAGAAAAGCTACCAGAGTTCGTCTAAACCACTTTTTTGATCAGATGCCAGATAACTAAATGCAGAATTCCTTCTGACGCTTCTTGTGATGTTTCTTCTCTCCAGTGCGACGTTCCCATGTATTTAGTCCAAGCTGGTAATCATCATTACCATGTTTGTGTTATTCCAGAACTAATTCTCCCGCACACAATGGACACATGTTAAAAATATAACGGCAATCATTTCAGTGAATAGCTAGGTTAGATCTACGATGATGGGAGTGATAGAACGTTTAAAGTGCACCGACCAAGACCGCCTGTATAACTTATATAGAAAAATGCACAGTGTAAGCCAAGGGCATCGCTTGCTTAAAACAGGTTCTATATCTTGGAGTTTATGTCAGCTGTCTTGTCTTTTGAGGAAAGAAAAACGCTTTGACCAACCAGGGTAGAGTGTTGTGTTTTTTAAAAGTTACTTTAAATATCATATGTTACATCACACAGACGGCAACCATAAGTGCTCTGATCTGACTACGTCTAACCCTGCTGGTAGGACACGGAGGCCAAGTGATGTCTGACTTAAGAGGATGTTTGTAACGTCAGAGTACATGCTTTGCTTCCATTAAGACAATAATAGAAATAAAGAACTTCATCTCTTCTGATCCCGCTTCTTTTGGGTTCCGACATTGAAAAGTAATGAATTGCACGGTCCGGCACATGGTGGGTTAACTGTTAGGAAGTCGGGCCAATAGAGGATGGTGGTCATTAACTGGGAGACGGAATGTTGTTTGTCGGTACGGGAATTAAGTGACCAAAAAGAAAAATAATGAGAAGTGTAGCGGCTGTTTGATTGTGATTTGATTGTGATCGTAGAGTATGTTTTCTGCTTGATAGAAGATCAATACCCTTAATGGAATTCTAGTGATTGTGGGACCATGTGCACAAAGTTCAGTGAAAACAGACAAAATGACCAGTAATTGGTAAAGCCATGGCGGCTGGTATGATCATCACCCTCTTCACATTGCCAATTTCAGGGAGGCAATCGGTAAACTTGAGGCAGACTCTTAAGATGATTCTAGGGACTTTTCTATTGCTTGTCAGAGCTGTAATGTAAAGCTGAATGCTCCGGAGGTTGGTTGATGCTGTTTGTATGAAATATTTTTATCTTATAAATTAACTTGGATTGGTGAGCGTAATACAACCCTGGATGTCTTCTCTTTGGGGTATGAGAGGTTCTTGGGACAGGATTACAGACTGGGAAGCACGGGAGATCTTCTTGTCCTTGATATATTGAATCTGCATTATGGTTCACTGCTGGTAAAAGGACCTTATGCTTTAGGGGTTCTATATAAAAATACACTCTTGGAATTTGTCTCGTAGGGTTTTGTATTCCGTGACTCATAAATTCATAAGATCACAATGACAATCTACACTTCGTCTTTTGTTGTTCTTTGATCAGTCCTTTCATCTTATGTCTTCTCAGGGGCATTTAGTTAAACCCCAGGATGCCTTTTTATTAGTCAGAACACCAAGGTGTTGAGATTCTTTGTGCTCTTGGCGCATGGCAGTCTTGTGGAGAAGGCTTCACATGCTGGAAACCATAAGAAGTAGAGCTCTGAAGAGATAGCAGTACAGGGAGAGCTGTCCATATGTAACCAAGGACAATGACGGGGTCTAACATGTTCAAGGTGTCCGTAACATTCAAACAGCCTTTTGATATTTATAATACACAATTCAGTAGAGCGTTACTCAAAATGAAATGTTTCGCTTTGTTTTGGACTGCCGGAGGGAATTTGCGGGATTAAGAAAAGCTGAAGTTTCCAGCAGCACACGAGTTAAGACGTTTCTGTAGTGCTGGGATAAATTGGATGCTTAAGGCTCTTCTTTTACATGTAAATATGAAGCAGTTTGTGCTGCCTGACAAACACTGGCGGTTATACTATGGGCTGGGTAGGAGTTATCAATCATTGTACTCAGGTAAATCAGGGTGGCTGCGAAATTCTGATGACTGAATGATTGAGGGGTTCTCCTTCCTCTTGAGCCAGAAGCCATTGTTCATGCAGAATATTCAGGATCCTCCTATGTATCACGGAACTCTGTAAATTATGGCAAATACCCTTGAAAACTTCCATTGACAACCAGCACCAGGAATAAGGAATCATATATACGTGTCGGTGTGAAAAAAAACAGTGATATATTTCAGTGTCATGTCAAGGCACCGCACGGACGGTGAACCCTAACTGAGAAACAGGGCCACTGAAGTTGCTGGGCTTCCCAGTCAATGAATGGGGTGGCTCTCCATGGGGTGCATTGACGTGGCAGGTCAGCTTATCTACTTTGTTGGTAGTTTTCCCATATTAAATATACCTACACGTCATGTTTTTATTACCACCCAGTAAATTGGTATTCATGGCAGTCGTAATGTGTCCCAGTTTTTAACATTGCAGTATTAGTATCAATTACACAGCTTTACTTACCCTAAAATATTCACCGTCTCTGCGCATTGAGGTAATTGTATGGGACGTACATATAGATCATAAGCTGACCTTGTGGGACTGGAACGTATGAAATAAGAATCACCGAGTGCCTTGGCTTTGTGCTGTTTTTTGTTTGACCCGTGTTAGGTCATTCTGAGAACATGTATTTCGGGTATAGCTTACGATTCTTCATATTAACTTTAGCTCAATGACTGTAGACCCATTAATTACTGAAATAGAGGGGCAGATTGTCAAAGCGTGGGTCATGTGACACGGCGGTATCTTGTCACGATCTATGGAGAGGGAGACCTGTAACCTCCTGATTAATTTCCCCGCCGTTAAGCATTCTTATCTCTGTGCTGTGACCTTCCATACGCTGCACACAAGACCAGGATTTGTTTCCAAAGGGACTAGTGGCTGTGCAAAATCTATAATTAAATCTTTGGAATATATACTTAATTTGGGTGTAAAGCGGATTATGGAAATACACAATGGTGTTCCGGGCGTTCGAGTGTTGTATTGTACTTAACCCTGTGTGCGCTGTGACACCTGCTCTAGTGACAGCTGTCTACGGCAGCCGCCACAAATTCTTTAAACGTACGGAAGATGGAAGTAAAAATATAAAAATGTTACAAAATCTCTATAGAAATTACATGAAACTATGTATTAGGTTATAATGGATGTCATCCAAGTCGGCCCAAGGTGAAAGTCGAGCTTCTGTCCAGAAATGTTTTTTTGGAATAAGGGAATCATTTATCTTAGCTGCACAGATATCCCGCCATCTGTAGTTGTCAGACTTCCCTCTGTTTGCATGGGCTGAGATTGGAAAACCATTACTCTTCCAAGATGGCTATCCGCTAGGTGATAAGAGAATGTCCAATAACCGCCCATGGCAAAAATATAACATTCAAAAAGATGATCCAAACTGAAGAAGTGCCCAAAATAAAACATGAATGCTGGCGTTTCGAGGAATTGTAACTATCTGCAACAGTGATGCAGATCAAGTTGCTTCTGATACGTCCGCTTTAACAGCCTTAGGCACTGGATAAAAACAGCACAACGTTACATGTGTTCTGTGGAACGTGTGAATAATACACCATTCCAGCTACTGGCATTTCAGCCTGACCCCCCTTTTGGGAAGTTAAAATAAATATGCATTCCGGACTTTATAGTTAGCTTTATAATTTGGATCAACCCATATGAACGGCCATAGAATCAGTGAGAACAAAGAAGTATTAAATATAACTTTTACAAAACATAGTCTCAACTTTTTGACCCCAATAGGGTGTTTATCAGAGGGGTTCATATAAAGCAATGCTAAATGTCTGAAAGAAGTCAGAATAGTTTAACGTTGCTTGGTTTAAACAACTAATAAACCGAGTGCTTCGGGTTCTCTATCCATCGCTCTTCTGTGGTTCAAAAGTTTCTATAAAGTAAAATAAATTAGAAAAAAAAATATCTAATCCATGAAATAACTCTTAATTTCCAAACAGTTGCCTTTTCTAATATTTTTTGCAGACCCTGGAAGCATCAAAGTTTTCTGTTAAATCTCTTTTTCCGCGGTCTCCTCTAATCCCCTACAAAGAAGGTTATGCTTCTTGTTGATAAATAGTTTCAATTAATATTTATGATGTCTGTTTACACATTATGAATGCTCTCTCCGCTATTTACTTTTCAAACGCTAGCGGTTATTCTCCAACTCACCGGAACGTCATTCAAAGGAGAGAAGAGGAATTGCACCGGCTGAATCATCTGCGTGACCTTCAAGGCCAAGGGCGTTGTGGCTTTTTTTTGGGGGCGGAATTGTAGAGAATAATGTGACGTGTATTAGAATTTAGTTTTAAAGAAGAAATATTACGTTTGGTTACAGTAAAGAGCGTTTGTGAGGCATCACAGCACATTTTATCTGTTTTTTAAAGGAAATTGGCGATCAGTTACGTAAACCTCTGTTTCTTTGGAGGCATCTTGTTTTAATATTTTTTTTTTGCTGGAATGATGATTTATTGATCGGTAGATCATTCACAACAAATTCTTGGACCAAACCTCTTTTGATAAACTGCTTTGGGTGCCTTGTCTTTTCGTGCCTACCTTCATATAATTCCAATCCCAATCCATACAATCGCTCTTTATGGTAATGAATGAATAGCAATAAGAAAAATCTAATTAAGCCCCCAGTGGAACTGAAAGCCAACGTGAGACGGCTTGAATTTTAGTTCCTCGGGGAACTTGAAAAGGGTAAATTTGTAGCAGTTGGGATTTTTTCCGTAATGGGTAGTTTGCAGGCGCTCCTAATTTATTTCCCAATGGATAGATATCGCCAGTGCAAGAACCTCAATTATTCAGACAAGCAATCTGCTGCAAAATCTAATGATTACATAGGAATTAAAAGTGACGACGTGGGCCGGGAGCGAGTCACGGGGAAAATGCTGAATTCATAGCCAAAGTAGATTCGGTGTCACAGAGCTAAAACCGAAGACGTATTTAATGCAGACGATCAATTTATCAGTGAGATCAACATTAAAAAAAATAGGGAGCCGAAGCTTCGTTGGTTAATAAAATAACTTAATGATATAAAGTAAGACTGTATTAACAGAACGGTGATCTCTCTCTCAGATAATGTCACTTTATTCTCTCCTCTAAGACACAGAAACTTGTTTACGTTTCTATAGCAACAACCTATCAATACTTGCTTTTAGGTCACAATTAAAAGTTCCTACCAAAAACATTGAATGATGCGAAATGTGACCGGATTTAAAACATTTTTATGTGAATGGTTGGGTTCAGCAACACTGGGAATGATGTTTCTAGTGCTGGGTTTAGTTACCATTAAACCCCGTTTTCTTATATAAAATTATATAGAGAGATAGATAGATATATTACTTTTCCACCAGCTAATGAGTGGATTCACAAAGCCTTCATACCTGCTACTGGAATTTGGTTTAATGGTCTTACTTCTATCTGACAAATAACTATTTATTTGATTGTTTAGAAGGAAGGAAACAAGCCTCCCTCGAGCCCCGATGCCTATATACCTATATATTGACCTGCTGTGTAGTTGAAATGCATTTTGTTGGCTATTGCCGTGGTGTTTAGAAATCCAGCCATCATTCTTGCACTCTCGCTTTCCAGAGAATTCCATCACACTTCTTTCTAACTTTCCCACTTCCATCCAATTTCTCAGCACTTGCGTTTCCCGTGTAAAGCTTTTTATTTTCCTATCCAGGCTGGCTGATACATAGATTAAACAAATGAAAACATAACCCACTTTTAAGGATTTGTGTTCGTGCGTTAGAATTATATAGAAAACCTTCACACTTTACATCCTTAAACCATCTGTTGTGGAGAATGCTGTTACTATACATATTTAATATGACTCTGAAACGGAAAACTTATTTATTTTTTTAAAAAGTGTAAATCATAAAGCCGCTTAAACGTGCCAGTGTGAAAGAGAGCACTGCAAATAAACGGAGAGTCGGAATAAATGTTACCTCCGACAGCCAATTGGATTCGCTTCTTTTGATTTTGCGACTCACAACCATCTGTAATTGTTTGAAAATTTTAAAAAAAGTAGTAGTTTTATTTACCAGATGAAGAGGTCTAGCGTTACAATGAAACGCATCACGTTTATTTTATTATAAAGTAACAAAAAATATTCCTTAACTTGGTCCATACCAAGTTAAGGAATACTGAAAATCTTCACAAGAAATTAAAGGAAATGGGGACCCTGCGTCTAGGAACATGAGATAAACTAATCTATTACATTCTCCATGTTTTGGGACGATTACAGAAATAAGTGAATTTACATACTTTGTTTGGCACAGGAAAAAATAAATGGGAGATTTTGGAAAGAATTCTTTTGTGACTCTGTTGCTCTGAGAAAAGAGAGAAGATATCCCACTGTCTTATCTATGCTATTAAGCATTACCCGCCACATGTTAATCAGACACCCCAGTAATCTAGGGATTGGTCTTTTGAGTTTTCTTTCTTTTGAGAATCTATGTTGCCAATTTGTCACTTTTTCCTGTAGTCCATAAAAGAATCCAGTAACAGTTCACGTGCATTGCCCTTCTTTTCTAACAAAACACCCCACACCACTGTCTTTGGGGGTCTCTGTATTATAAAAACAAAATACATACATTAATATAAGACATGTAGGTCTGAATACGACTATTTTTCATGATTATGGATCACAAGAATTAGAACTTTACCAAACATTCTGTGAATCAGATGCACCAAAGAGCATAGTCTGTTTTTGGGTCAGTACCGTGTATATTCACAGATATTTCGGGTTGTTTTGCCGTTTGGGAAGTATGATATCTGGACCTCTGCCACATCCCTTAATGATAACCCTAAATGTATCTCTTTAGCTTTGTTCTGTGGCATATTGACTGATTAAATGCATGGCTTCATGATAAAGTGCGTTGGTAGAACAATTCCTTTCATGGCCCGCAGAGTTTATTGCCTCATTGCTCTTGAGAGATGGATACTACCTTTTATGCTTAAAATATTTATGAAGTGCAAAGATAAAAGGAGCCCCAAAGAAAATACAACTTGCTGTGTAAAATGATGACAATTTTCTAGCCATTAAACATAAGATAAATGGCAGGGTGGAGATCTGAAGGCATGTTTTATGTAATATCCAGTGAGAGATTACAATATTTCATTGCGATCTGCAAATTGCTCGCTGGCCGGCTCCCCGAGATACTTTACATTTGTTCCAGATTTCCAGATTACATCGGGATGCACTATTATTCTTCTCTGAATCTATAACCAGGTTCTAGTATACCCTTCCAGTTTCTCCGTTAATACAGTGTTCAGGTGGTCTGCTTGTGCGTCCTCCTAATGCCACCATGGAGCAGATTAATGTAATGGGCAGATTAACAAAAAACACTGATTTTGGGGTCCCAGACTCTATAGCGCCCGAGATTACAGAATTCATTATTCCTGCACAGGTGTAACGAGCCAAAACTGTTTATTAGAACTTGATGCTAACTCATCGATGGATGCCATTCCCATCCATACAACTGCGTTTCCGATTATATATAATAGATTATGTTCTAAAATAGATTTATTATATAATAATCTATATTATATATAGATTTATAGACACAAACGGCGTGTAGCGTTCTAGTTTCTGCATTTAGTTTGCAATATTCTCCTGCTCTATGCATTTGTTAACTTGGCAAGAACGGCGCTTTGTTGGGATCTCTCAACAAAAAACTTTCGGTCGCAGAGATAAAGCCACAAACTTGATTGCCTTCTCCTGTAGCAACCGATATGCTAAAGTTTGTTATGGGGACAGGATATTTTATACATTGTCAGGTTGTTTGCAGTAGTATTAGCGGTGGGATTCTTGCCACAATTTAAATTGTATGTATTTCTCGCCCCTCATATGGAAATGCGAGTCGGTTATTAATAAGTACTGGACTTAGCTGTGTTTAGAAACTGTAGCAACATTAGCCTCATGTAAACACCGAGGACTCAATGCAGGTGGAATGAATGGCTGGGCAGGAGATACGGCCGTCTCTGAATATGTAATGCCGCCCCCCCGGTATCTAAATATAAGCAGCTGAGAATCCCAATAATCACAGAAATGTTTGGCAGCCTTTACTGAGGACCGGGTCTCCATACCGTTTACGGCTCCCTAGGAAGCGTCTACTGAGTTTTCCCGTAAAAAGTTGATAGAGATCAAGCAGGTCTCTATATCACCATGCAACGGGGGAAAGGTAGTTTATATCGGTGCTAATTATGTACCGCCAAACGCATATAGCCTGTGAGTGCTATAGAATTATACATCATTCTGCACATAACACATTGTATATGGCTCAACAATGGTCTTTTAAATGGAAATTGTAGGTAGCCACTTGCTATGGGACTATAAATCCCACCAACATTTATCCATAAAGCGTCATGGAAGTCTGTTGAAGTGAAGGTTTACTTGTGCAGTATCCAAACGTACGGCAGATGCTGATTGAGGCTTATCCGAAATGTCACCAAAGCCTTATTGTCCATAAATATCTTCACCGTTCTCTGCGCTGCGCGTGGTGTAGACTGACAGGAGAGCCAGTCTTGTAATGTATTTGTGTAAAGTTCTATATCATGTGTGTTTATGACCCAGCCTGACCCGTAAGCATTTCTTTTTCCAGGTCGTTGTAAGTGAACTTCTCCCTGGCTCAAAATTCCGAATGTCTGGAAAGGGGGCTGACCAAGAACCCAAAGCGACCTTCCGAATAAATGAAAACACAGGAGAGGTGCAAGTAACAAGAACCCTTGACAGAGAGGAGATTCCATTTTACCATGTAAGTGTACAAAGGGACACACGGCTTTGTTTCTGGATTGTATATTGGACAAGGGGACAGGCTTCAGCCTCAAGGAATGACCTATCTGTATAGCCATACCTTAGGTTTGCCCCTGAGTCTCAGGGTTTTCCCCAATCTCAGGGTCTCAGGGTAAAGGGGCAGATTCTCAGGGTCACATAGTCTGCAGCAGACTCCCTTCTGTTCTCCCCTGCTGTGATAATATATAAGACTACAAATTGGTGCTTTTAATAACAATATGTTATGGTTGATATCCCTGCTTAAATGCAGTTGACAATTTAAATAATGACAAGTCCTTCCTTTGTATCCGTCTTTTGAATATGAGCAATAGGTGAAGATGGAAGCCATGATATTTTTTGAAACTTTAATTAAGTTCTCTGAAATTGTTAAGACCGAAGACTGAAGTAAGAACATTTCTTGCATTATGTAATCAGGGATCTGTGTTCCTCGGTAGGTTCATGGAGAACCATTTCAGAATTTAGAAATAGGATTGCTGCAATTTTGGTTTCACAATCATTTAATTTTCTCAGTAAGACTTATTGATGATCCCATAGAGTTGGAGTTGCCCCTCGATAATAAATCTCCATGAGAGGTTTGCCACTGTCGCTGCCCATTAGTACTTATAAAATGATGTCCTCTCTTTATTTGTGAGACAGGTTTGTGATACTAAACTGTGTTCTCTGCCACGATGTGCAGTCCGGCTCCTGGCACGAAATGAGCCATTGGACTATAACTGCATAGCAAGAGGTCCATTTAGTGTCCTAGAGATGCATTCGATCACAGAAATGGGTCGTTTTAGACAAGACAGCGGGTTTATGGACATTAAAATATGAAACATCACTGGCTCGTGCAGGTCCATTTTCTAGTGAAAGCATATAATTGAATACGACAAAATTCTTTTTGTTTTGTTTTTTTATTTTGTTTTGCGCTTTTTGCTTTAATGTTCACAAATTATTATATCTATCTCACTACTTGGTTATAAAACTTACAAGATAATTGTTGTACAGAGGTTACGTGACATACGCGCACACAAATTATATTGTTATTTGCAGAGATCTGGTTGAGAAGTTTAAGTATCGCCAGTGACAATTAAAATGACAAGGTCTGGTTTATTGTCAGTCATTTCTTTCCACGGAGCTGGATATGAGTTGTCAAAAAGAAGCATTTTTTTTCTCAAATTCAATATTCAATTTACAGTAAGACAAAGTCAGTGGGTAGAAGTAAGTGCCCCCCCCGCCCTATCAAGAGATCAGTGCAGTTCCCTGGAGGCCGTTCAATCAACTGTCATGCCTGGGGCAACAACGATAAGGAAAATGATTGATTCAGAATACATATTACAAGCCAAGAAATACCGAAAGCAAAAACATAACAGAGGGTGTGAGGTCATTACCGTTACATCTTCAACAAGGGAGTTGTGAGCTGGAATCCAATACCTTGATTAATGCCAAGTCCCAAATCAATATGTATTTTAATTCCCATATTTATTCTCTTCTCCAATTCTAAAAAATACGTCTGAAAATAATGCATGCGTCTCTTGCAAGTCCCTGTCACAATTCCCGGCATCCAAACGTTACCAACGAAAAGAAGCAGTCCTTCTGTTGGGAAGGAATCTCTGCGTCAGCGGGGATAATCAAGAATACCCAATGGTTGTTACTGGGCGCTAAAATCTTCATTGGTTCAACGGAAGCTTTTTGAGATAAGTCTGATGTTGCTGAAGGAGCCTTATGGGCCTTGTAGTCGCGTAGTACATCGGTCACATACTGGAAGTTCCTGGACATGATGAAGATTAAAAGTACTTTTTATCATTAAAGATATTTTCCCCAAATAACAAGGAGGGGCGAATGCTCCCGAGAGGGCACATTTATAACGCGTTACAGCCGTCTCATTTTAACTATAGCATTTATCACCATTCGCACTGAAATGATAAATATGCATGTCAAGCAAGAATCTAGGCAGAGACAAAATGTACGTACGTGATGGAGTATGACGGCAGAAACAGAATGATCCACCAGGCCATTCCCATTCATCTCTTCCCTCCCAGTTAGATGGCATTACTTTTTTGAATTTAATTACTGAGATAACATCGGGAGTTTTTTAATCTCTGAGCTCGTTTGATGAGATACCACTTTTTTTTTTTTTTATCAAATGATGAAGAACACTTATTTATCACCCTGCGCTGCCAAAAAGGTAATCATAATTAATAATAATAATGGGAATGGCTCTAATGTGATTAATGACTCGAGGGAGAAAGAGAGGGGAAAGGGCAAAGATATTTTCTTCTGGAAATTCAGTGTAGTTCTAGATCAAGCAAACATCTGCTTTCATTTATCTACTGGTCATGTTTCATCTCCTCCTCCTGCGTGACGTTGGGATAGCACTTTTGTGTAGTTTCTGGCTTCCTAACACCTTTTAGAATCACCATAATTACTAGCGCTTAATAAAGCATAATTCTTTTGTAAATAGCAGCTCGGATCTCTCGCTGGAATATTTAGAATTTACAGAAATAACAATAATAACAGAAAAAAGTGCGGAAATCCTACGTTTTGCTAGCGGTGACATCTCTACAGGCTCCTAATGCCATGGTATATAATGCAGTTGTTTGAATTATATGTCACAAGTAGCCTGATGTTGCATAGGAGAGCATTAAATGCCGTGAGTTTTAAATGTTTCGAGTAATTCGGGGAAGCCATATAAATAATTGATGATCGGGGAATTTGATTCAGTTTGTTTTACTTAAAAGAAATTGTAGTCGCCTTTCTGTATTTTTCGTTAGATGTGTTTAACGTTGTTGCATCCGTCCATCTAGATGTTAAAATTTTAAATAAGTCGGGCTTATTAAAAAGCATTGGAAATGAATCCGTCATGAAAATGAACTGTCAGTCTGAAGCAGCGAGGTCTATTCTTCTTATTAGCTCAATAACCTCAGTAGAATAAACTGCAATATACAATATCCATTTTAACCGATCCCGGACGATTCTTAAGAAACAAGAAATCTGTTCTCAGAAAAAATGTAATATAAATGAAAGTTGTCAGAATATACCTCTGCTGAACCCGCTTCAGGATACAGCCGCAGCTTTCCAGACGCTGGACTTTAAAAGTTCCTTATTTTCTGTACCGCTTTAAAGTGGCTCCCGGTCATAAGGAGGTTGGGTAGGAATTAGAAACGTTAACAGGTTATTTAAGTGAAAAATGGATACGTCCCACAAAGCTTGAAGCTAATGGAATCACCAGTGTTAGCCTCCGTGCTACTGAGCTTGAGGCTGAGACTGCCGTTTAAAGTTGCGTGAGCATGCGCAGGTTTATTTTAATTGCCTGGTTATAACGCCAGGTATCCGTAGCATCTAGACTGTCGCTGCTTTGTGCTGTTTTAGAGTCAGTGTGTATGGAGAACCATCGATGGTTACTCAACTGGCTTCTAAAACGTCTATTTTGTGGGTGGAATGAATCATACGATACCATCACCAGTTACGTCACAATGTCCTGATGACCTCATGAAGCAGAAACCTGGGGGTTGAGTATAAAAAAGAGATTCTGGTGCAAAGTTTGGAAGATCGTCTTATAATTCCATCAAACAATAGAATGATTCTGCCGGGTGAACCATTGCATTGGTCTAAGGAGAGGAGATTTGGGATTAATCACCGCTCAGAAATAAACTATGAATGTAGAGTTTCTCAGCGCTTCGGAACCTGAACAAAAGTATAGATTTTCCCAGGAGCTGACAGCCCCAGAGCAGGGTAATTAGTGCAGCATTATAAAGTAAAGCTAAAGGTTATACAATAAATATGCTTTTCTTACGTCCTCTGTGATAGATTCCCTTTATTTGTATACCAGTGATTTCCAACCTTTGGCTCTCAGAGCAGAGGAGACTTGCAGCAGGACGATCAGTCTAATCTGGGTTTATATGTTGTATTAATTCAGCATTGTTTATGGAGGAGAATGTACTTCTTTGGGGCACAATTATTACACACCAGGGAGAAAAGAGTTTTCCTAAACTGGAGAAAACTAATTTAAGACACACTAATCTGGGTTTGAATGTTCCCGTACTCCAAGCCTCCTAGTTCTGCCGGCACAAGTTTCTGATTAATTTGTTGCGACACGTTTCGAAATTATGCAAAGCCTTTTTTTCCGGCTTATTTTGATGGTTGCCATACCTGGTGATGCATTAATGCCGAGCCTAATTAGTTCTATGGAGCATCTACTCCTGACCTTGGGCAAATAAGCATCTTTGGAGGAAAAAACTAATTTTGATGTAAATTGTGTTGAAAGAATCCTGTCTACAGTACTGTATAATGTAACACTGTACACATTGCCTAAGATATTATTATTATTATTATTATTATTATTATTATTCTCTTGTAACTAAGATGACCTCTTGCAGTGGGAAACCCAAACACAAGTCATCTTGCTCTAGGCCGCTCTTGTGCCGATTCATCTGGGTGTTTTAAACGAGCTATTCTCTTTTATTTGCAATGTGGGGGTATCTTTTTACCTTTTATAATGAGAATTGTTTATTAGACAACTGTATCACATGAGTGTTTTTGCAAATCACGGTGTAAATATGGAAATAAAACCAACCATATTTATTTGGCCAAACAATTTCGATGTGATTGTCAGAAAAACTGAGCAGCAATAATCAATTGTCAATAGGCAATTTATACATTATTACCAAGGGATTTTTATTTATGAGACAGCCTGGGCTGTGTATTCTTTCTGCCTTCCATATTGAATTATGTCAATCTCCTACAGCGGGCTACGTGCCAGTGCTGTAATTCTACAGTGGCTTAATCAATGTTGATGTTGATTGCATTGATTTCAAATCCTATATAAGACGCATAATATTAATTGCTTCAGATAAACACTGCTTTCACCAGAAACCACTGAAGTCGAATGTTCAGAGACGGGTCTCCGAATGTTGTGATGACCAAGTGATGACCGAGTCCACTACATACTATACAATGATATCACCTCTCAAGCATCCCTTACCACCTTTCACAAGAATGGATCCCTATTCCTTCACATAATGAAGTTTATTCATTAAGCCAAGTGTTAGCAGTGTCTAAACCATGATATCCCATTCCATCTTCCTATGCGTTATGATCAGCACTGGTAAGGTTCTCCTGTGAGGACGGTTGTTAGAGATTAGTTAGAGATACTCCAGCTCCTGGCCTGTGCTATATTTCCGGAGGTTGCTCCTATGGTCTGCATTATTTTTGTATCATTCTATTGGCGTTGGGTGTTCTTATGACATTTTTGCTTGTTTACATTTTTTTTATTTGATTGCTTGAGGGCCCTGGCCTACGATTCCCAAAGCACATTATTTTAATAAGCTTTACCGAACACAGTAAACGCTTTTCTTTTTTTGAATATTCCATTACTACGTGGCGATATAACAAACCTATCGAGTAAATAAAAATCATTTTTTCTTTTCTGAAATTCTTCAATTAAGCTAGGCACTTTTGTTAATGGAGTCTCAACTGCACAAAATCATTTTTGTGGGTTTTTTTAAATGACAGCAAATATACAACTATTTCACATGAAGCAGTGGCTGGTATTAACATTGTATCTTTATAGATCTATAATATAATGTCTGTAGACATCTAGAGGACTTTTTAATTTTTATGTCTACCCATTACCATACAATACACATTAGACCTAATCCCACTTGGTTTTATCTCTATATGAGAGAGAGAGAGAGAGAGATCGCAGAACATAAATCGAGTTGTCATAACCTGAAACACAATGCGCCCAACAGAATTTCTACTGGCTACTAGTCGGAGGTCTAAAGTTTTTCTATCTGTTGCCTGCTGTTACATGTCTCAATGCAGCGATTGGCAATATTTTGTCCAAAGTCACGTGTTCCTATGATTCTGTCCATCAGAAGCAGATAAGTACCGTGAGCTGTGCCAAAATATAAAATGCATATGACTTCCCGTGTAAACATTCTGGTGCACGCTGTGTATAAAGACTGCATGTTTGAGGTCCCTGGGAAGGCCGGTTGGTTAGTATTCTGTATCATATTACTTATGACTATTAAGACTTTTTGGGCTTCTTAAGATGATTATTTCATTCTTTAGCCTGTGAGCAAAATGGTCTGTGAGCCATTGTTTCATTTTTCTTTTTCCGAGACGTTGACTCGGGGCGCGTGGAACTTCTCTTTGATAAAATATTGATATCCCTATCTTCTTACAGTCCTCAAAATGCAAAGCATTTCCCACCAAAACCTACAAGAAAATATGATTTAATTTGAGTCTGATCCTGGTTTTCCTTCACAGCCGCACAGCATGCAAGTGTCTGGAGTAAACCGGCGCGAATTAGCAGTGTTACTAACACGAACCTGTTGGATTTGGCAGTAGAAGAAAGCATGCATTGCACCTTCTCGCTCAACTGATTGTGACATCCTGTGTGTTTTCTCAGTGTGAAGTACAATAGCAAGCAGTGAAAGATATTCGGTGCGAGGCATTGTGAACACTTTGCATACAATATGCTTTTTCCATTATTTTTTTTTTATGTTTGCCATTTTTCAATGAAAAAAATTAAAAGCTCCCCTTAGGGAGAACGATTATCACATCACTGAACTGGTAAGTAGTGGTAGCCGGTAACTTAGCACCATAAGAACAAATCAGTTTTGCTTTTCTAGTAATGGAGAATTCATTTATACAACACAAAGGGCACATGGGAATGTGTAAGACTATGTAATCTCTGAAGGTTTTATTCACTTAAATGCGTGTTGTGATGATCTGGAAGATTTCAGATGTTTTTACTCCACATCATGGAGGCTCAGTCCCGATGAGTTCGTTGTGTAAAAAGGACCAGGCTGGCCTGGCATTTCTTACATTTTGGGCCACCTTGTTTCGCCTGGATTTTTTTAGTGCAAAATTTAGGGTCATAAAAGTATCTTGCCTTGATGCAGCGTGGGATTTAGTAGATAAAGCCTCAAATGTACAGCAATTTAATGCAGTGATCAAAATGGACTCTAGGTGAGTGATGGTGGAGATGGTGTCCTTTGTCGCAGGTGTATAATTAGAAGATTCGGATAATCATCATTGGACCTTCCTACACTTACTGTGCAGTGTAACCAATGGCCTGTAAATGTGTGTGGGGGGGCATGTCTCCCCTGGGCCAGCCAGCTTAAACGTCGGAAGGTATGTTCTATCAATGCTTCCTGGCTTTGCTTCCATTATGCCAAGATAAAGTAGCATGGATGAATGGCGCCACCACGGGTGAAGGCAGCACCCGGATCTCGATGTGAAGGACGGATGTGAGATAAAGCGAGGGGGTTTCAGTGAGTTTCTTCCTGCTCATACAGGGGTTGGTATCCTTTACCACTAGATAATGAACTATGGAGACCTGTTGAATTTGGATAATTACTATGTGACATCCCCATCCTGACCCAGGTGCTTTTTTTAAACTATACTATCATTTATTTCAAAAGGTCCTTGTCACATTTAGCCCTCAAATTAATTCTTCAATCTCTGTTTATTTTTCTGCATTACATAGCCAAGAATAACCTTCGAATGTGGGCGTCCTTATCCCCTGTTATGTTTTCCTGCGAAGAATCTATTTAATTTACCCCATGAAATCCAGGTGCCTGGCACGGTGGGCATGTCTCCAGGCTAAATGATTAACTATTGTTCTTTCTGCCTTTGACATCCGTAATTACGATTATTTTACCCATATCAAGAAAATATGCTAATTTCTAATATGTGCAGAACCTGTCACTGGGTTTCCAGCATCCGAGAAACAACGTTACTGATGCTGTTTAAGGTCATAGATGACATTTAAGATTAATGTGATTGTTAATTTACCCTTACTTTGGATAATGTTTACAGAATCGGGCGAAATGTTGGGGACGGATACGATCCCGGAGCGGCATTTTGTACAAAAGTTGTAAAATCATAGGAAAGTGAAAAGCTGTCAAATAAATGGCAAGGAAAGGCAGCTACTAATTGCATCTTGACAAAGTAAATTATTTTTCGTGGTTGTTGGATCCGAAACAGAACGGAGCTATTGCTGACTTATCTCTCGGCTTGCCAAGCACAGATTATCCTCCTGAATTTAGTATGAGGTTGCTAAATTTTGCCTTTCACCATTGATCCGCTATTAGCAGGTTCAAATAGTTTAATCAATGGGGTCGTAAAACCCTGCTTTAAAAAATGAGCTGAAAACGTTTGCTGAGCATTTGACTGCCCTCAGTTAGGTCAAAAGTATAAAAAAAATTCCATCTAAAACACAAAAAATGATCAGATTTTTTAACCACTCGCTAAGTAGCTGAAGATACAAAAGTAGTTTTTACAGACAATGAATGGGTACAGAGTTTTGATGCGTTGTCTATGACATCATATGGCTAAGGCCGATGATCTTGTTTGTACTAGAATGTAGATGTTAAGTTTTTATTGCTCATACCAGTCAGCATACGGACTTTAGTTATCATCTCACCATGTATGTTTAAGGATCCATAACCCATAGAGTTATAGAACTGATAAAATGCACAATAGATTCCCCTTTAAGGGTTATTATTGAAACAGAATGGGATTTGTGTGATTGGAAGCAAACGCAGACAGTATGTATAATTAAACAATGCATCAACTTAACGGCATTTCGATGCACATGAAGAAATTATGTGTATGGTTTGAATTTAGTAAATTATCTCTTGAAGCGTTCATTTATTTGTGCAGCAACATTTACTTTGAAAGCATTAGGGTCTGATATAGATTTTTTAATATTACATACGATGTGATACTCTGAATTGCCTTTAATTCAAAATTCACTGATTTTTACAAATAATTCTGCTGTGATCTGTCCTGTTTTTCCCCTACTTGGTAATAATCTACTTTATTGTATTAGAAGAGAATAGACGCACTTAAAGAAAGAGTCAAGGGTTTTTTATTAAATATGATCTCATATTAAACCAGAGTTTTCCAATATTTTAAAGCCAGCCCTAAAAATGATCCTCATTAAGTCATACAGCCGTTGACATCTGAAGTGGAGGCTGTTATGGAGACATTTTCATTAGAACAGAGGATGACTTCAGGATGTTTCCAGTGTAATGATTGGGACCAAAGGTCCCTGGACGTCGTTATTTAAGAGATGTTTCTCTTTGGCTGTAACGTTACAGACTGCTCTATGTGTAATAAACTTTACACCACACTTTATACAATATCATACACATCCCCGGGCAAAGGACTGAAGAGTAGCAACACAATGCCTTTTGTATGAATGTGTCCCGTCATTCTAAAGAAGATTGCACTAGTCCCGGAAACGGGTCACAACATGTTTGCGTGAGATTATTTACTATCTTGAGATGCAAAATATGGCACTTGTTTAACCCCTTCAGTCCCCTATGGACATACCGGTACATCCATAAAACGCATCCCAAGAATCCCCTATGGACGTACCGGTACGTCCAGCCCTTCTTGCAGCATCAGGGACACATCCCTGCCAGGCTGTCATTTGACAGCCTGGACTCCCCCCTGACAGCAGAAGCCGTCATCGCCGACTTTCTGCTGCCCGATCTGACGTAACAGCTTCCGTCACGAACGCCGGAAATGGTAGGCTCAGTTCACTGAATTGCTTTGTTAACTTTGTCTGTATTGAAGTAATCCTGGGACTGTTTATTGTATTATACACGTAGATGCTCTTTAAATTGCTGTTGGAATCGCGTTGAGTCTCTTCCGTGTTCCATCATGAGAATGCAGACTGACCACAGTAGCTTACAGCAGATACAAAATGATTGTAGCTTTGCTTGGGTTAAGGGTCAGAAATGATTTATGCGGTGTTGGCAGTAGGTACGTGAAATGTCATGTTATTTTTCAATACAGCGCGGCTGTTCTCATTTAAATAAATAACCTTAGAGTATTTTCAAAGCACAGTAATACAAGTCTGTAAGTAATGACACAAACTTGTTCGGCACACCTTGTACCAACACAGATTTCTCCATGCGACTTTTATCTCTCATTCCCAGAGGAGCGGCAATCTTTCGTCTTCTAGAAACAAAACATTATTTTTAGCTACTTTTTCCCTGATCAGCAGCTGTGGAGAAGTGTGTGATTTTGTGAAAGGCTATCGGGTTAGATTAGCTGAAGAAGCTTTTTGAGTCGCGTACTCAAACTCAAATTGTTCATACAGTGTGATGTATGAAGGAACCAAAAAAGAGAGAGAACGTGTATTATGATTTCACGTTGCGATATTAGAATGTTGATGAGGCAGAAATCCAGTTGTTTGCCAGACATATAATAATGAAAGCACCAGTTAACATCAGCTTGAATATTGAAACTGATACTTTGAATTCTAAATATGAAATATCATAATGCCAGTAATGATAATTGTTATGAGACATTATGGCTTTGGAATGTGTTTAATAATATATATTTCTTTTGTCCCTTACAGCTTCAAGTGGAAATTACCGATGAAAATGGAAAAACAATTGAAGGACCTGTTGATTTGGAAATCGTGGTCATTGATCAAAATGACAATCGACCGATCTTCAGAGAAGGACCCTACGTTGGACATGTTTTGGAAGGATCTCCCACAGGTTAGTCCTCTCAGAATGCATTTGTAGAAGACAACATTATAGAAGCTATGTGGTCAAATAATCTGACCGCAACGCATTCCTTATGACGTAATAATATGTTTTCTATTTACACACAAAACACTGTGATTAATTTAGTTAAATGTTTAAAATAATTTATTTTGAAGACCTTTTAGCTCCATGGACTGCTGTTTTTTTGTCATACTGTAGACTTCACTGACATGATGGTAACTTCAGATTTGTTTGTGTTTTCCTGTTTGGTTTATTAGCCAAAGCACCGAACAGAGTCTAAATTATGTCCAGAGCAATTTCCACTTCTTCGATATTAACCATGTGCTCTGTGGCTGGCAAGTGGCTCCTATAGAAATGATTCCAGAACAACTGATTTAACCAAAACCACACATATTGTGGCGTCTTAACTATATCTATATCTTATAAAAACTGAGAGCTCTACCTTTCCATGAATAGCGTTAATGATTATAAAACCAAGCTGCCGTCTTCATCTCAGGAGTGATTAATAAAGGCGTCTTTTTATCCCGTGCATCATCTCTTTATGCCCCAAGCAAAAAACCTGAAAGGATTACTACCTCTAAACCGATAAATACTAAATCCTAATGAGGAAAATGTGTCTTTTGGTGACGGCAAAATGAACTCCTGTCTGTACGTGAAGCTATTCTCCTCTGTAGCGTACGTGTGGGAATACAAATCATTAAGATGCGCAAATAAGCGGGTAAAAATAACGTCCCCATCAACACGTGAAGCACGTTATATATCTATATATCTTTACTGCCCTCCGACACTGCAATTACAGAAGACCCCTTTGCGTTACATTGTACCACGTGTTACAAGGCACACAGCAGTGCTCTCGACATTCGCTTTATTCCTCTATTAGAGAGCGTAGGCATCCCAAGAGGTTAAACAACTCTCTGAGAAAGATATAAGTACTGGAGTCTCTCTTTTCCCAAATGACACCAAAATAGAGGGATTTTTCCTTTATTGTGGTAAAGTTGCCTGCCAGCATCACATTTTAACTAAAGAGCATCCAGGAGATTCGAGAAATATGTGTAAATAATTACCAAGTCACAAAAAGGACTCTTAAGATGTAATACAAACAGAATTATGTCCTGCAGGCAGGAGATATAAAAGTTTGAGCACTCGCGCTAGGGGCAGCATGAAATATTCAAATGACATGAACACAATTCTAATTGTATGTTAGGATCATCATGAATAAACATATATTACTGATAAAAACACCTTTTTAATGAAACATTCTCTTAGATATGTGGGATTCAGGCTGGGATATCTAAATTTCACACACATTTTTTATTTCCGTGAAACCTACGTATTGGGCCATGAAGAATGATAATTACTTTGAGCTCTGTATGAATAATGGCGCAGAACACTCCACACAATGTCTCATTGTGACATCCGGATGGCATCTTTTCTTTCTGGAGTCACTCGTTTCCAACCCAAAGCCAAAGTTGTAGAGTTCCTGAAGCCGTAGCCTGTTTCCGTGTCGTGTTCGCTAATGCGTGTAGATTTTCTGTTGCCTTCTAACGCTTTGTAGACAGAGCTTTATTTCCTTCTTTCTGTATTTATTGGATGTTACTAGGCATGTTTAATACTGCCTCTTACGCTCATGTGAGGCTCATCGCAGAGCACGCTATGTAAATAACGTAGTTTAGAACAGAATGAAGAATAATATTTTGGCTTGTCTCAAGCATTGATTGCTGTCTCGAGGCCCATACGCTCTACTACTTTGTAAAACTAAACAGTATCCTTCTTTATTACTACTAACGCGTAGTTAGTAGTCAAATCTTTTGATGAATGCTGGACTATTAGGGGGATAGCAAAGACCGAAGACTGTTTAATGACTGGAGAGACTTCCCTCCCCTTAGTGCAATAAGTCTTATACAAGTTTTGTTCATTACTCTGCAGTAGATTGTAAAAGTGATAAGTCTGCAGTCTGGTGGATTTATTTAAAACGGATAATATTTTGCACTTTACTTATAGGACCACATTACCCGCTTTCCTCCCCATCCGTAGCTTGTAAATCCAGGCACAGCGAACGAGATATTAGAACGTTAAAGCATCCTTGTGTTTGACAGGAGTGTTATTGTTGCCTGTAAACTAAAGTCTAATTGGACAATGACCTTGTTTTTCTGAAGTGGATCTTTCTATGGTTCCTCGCTTTGCTCCTCTGTACAAGGCGGCTTCCTTAATGTACACATAGTTGCTTATTTAATGGCCCCGGTAGCCCACACTGAAAGTCGTAGCATAATAGAGTAAATACATTGCAGCAGTTTGATTGAAGTGCTTTTCAGAGGACAAAGATGAAATCTCAGGGAGTGTTTGATGCATTCTGTGTATTTAATCATCGAAAAAGCTGGCATTAATTTGTGGGCAGCGATATAGACACAACTTCATTGAAATGTATCTAGGTCTCCAGAAAGAAAAAATCTAACTACGTCCACAAATGACTCAAAATGTGAAAGGCTGGCATTTCCAAAAGGAGGAAACTGGGAAAAACTGGAGAACTTGGATAGAATCCCAATATTTATAGCTGTCAATTGTATGCATTTACTGGGTGTGCACTGATATTATAAAAGGTGGCTTTAAGTAAAAGTACTAAGAAAGCCCATCTGGTATAACCAGTATTCACAGTCATGTAGTTTTTATGACTTCAGAAGAAGTTATTTACACCCCATAGTATTTTTATGCTAAGCTTCATCCTCATTGCACATATATTACTGTGGTGCTTGATGCCGCAAAGTCTTTTTTCACTGCTGTGATGACAGGTTATCAGATTAAAGACATGAGAGCCAATGTACGGGTTAGTAAACGGCTTCAACATTCTAAATTAGAACAGAGCAGAGCCAATGGAAGATGAGCAGGGTCATTGGGGGATTAACATTATCGCAAGCCAGGGCACTGCCTGGGGATGAGAGACAGTCCATGACTACCAAGGGCCCACAAGGTATGTTAAAGAAATCAAAAATGGCAGCTTGACCCGGTAACCTCAGACTCGCAGCTTGTTTAGTTGTTCAGGCTTTTTCCACAGGGCACCGTGCATTTAATACAGATCTTTACTAACATCAGCGCTCCTGCTTTCTACTCAGCAGAAAAGGCTTATCATCCCTCCCTTCTGTCTTTAAAACAAGGACACGTCTTCAGCGACTGTCGCTTCGAATCATACATCTGCTTCCCTTAATACCCGTGTTCATTTTTGTTTTTAGCTCAGTTTGGACTGATTTAACATTGTCCTGATTATCCGTAGGGCTCTAAAGTTCCCTATTCCCCAGCTGTACCCAATAGGTGAGCACACATCTGATTAGCTGCGGGCTCTCAGTCGTAGACATATCGCTCTTTACCTTGTATTCCCGTGTTTTCTGCAGGAAAAGGTAGTTCGAGCTCAGCCTGCTGTTGGCTTCTATATCTTCATTTTCAAAAGTTTTCTGCATCGCTGCTACAGAAAATGTTACTTCGTGCAGAGGTTTCTCTGCGTGTCTCTTTCGGGTTTACACACCTGTAGCAATACACTAAGCCAAAAATACACATTTAAGACATCCCCTGCAATGCCCACAGCCCACTTTCCTATTATTTTATATTTTCTGCGTGAAAGATATAGGGTTCTGTCGATAAACATCAAGGCGAAGATCTTCCAGGCTCCACTTGATACGTCAGAGGAAACTCATTAAAATGCAACAAACTCTGTGTCTGGCGTAGCCATCCTCGTATTGGGATGTGGCGGAAGTGAAAGAACAAATCATTTGTATGGGAAATATTCTCCTTGACGGAAATACCTTTATCACTACCCATGACGGGAATTCAGGCACTTTATTCTGAAATATTTAAATCTGTACACTCGATATCTTCTGGTCAGTCTCTCTGTGCTATAATGTCATTGCTAATTTACCACTTTCCCTTTATTCATTTGACCCTTGTCTGTTCTTATGCATGATTTTACTGTTTCTGGCTTTCTCTATGTAGTATTCATATATTACAACATTGCTACTTTATAGCGTGCAATGTATCACTTTTATTCCTGTCTCAGATACAATTCCACTTTTATCGCAAGCCTTTTCTTCCCAATGTGTGATTAACTTTATGTAATTTGTATCTAGAACGCTGACCGACCCCTGAACGTGACCTTTAATCTCTTCTCACTTTTGGGGTTATCCGATAATCCATGAATATTTTTATTAACTCGGATGAGGATTTTCCTCTAGATTTTGCAGAAAGTAACTGTGCTGTGCTTGCGAATAAGCCTCTTAGTGGAATTAGCGGTGCTTAAATTCTGATCTGTCTCTTGATATCTGGATGGCACATCTTCTCCTGTTCCTAGACCGGAGATTGTCAGCAGAATTCACATGCATGGCTTACGGCCTCTGTAAATTGTCATAAAACAAAAAAAAAAGCCAAGTTGATTTCTGTAAGGCTCCTCGGCATCTCATTAACCTGTGCAGTGGCAGATTACTATATTCTACAACGGTAGAATTATCTCCATTACGGTGTTTGCCAAGGTTCTACATAGAGAATGTAGATAAAGGTCATTCCATCCCGTTTCATCCTAATGCCCCAGATGCTTTATGTGTCAACAAGCCTATCTTAACAGAATAGATTCTCCATTGTTTAGGAAACCAATGAAGAGAGCGGAGTTTAGGTGTAATATGGCATAAGCGTGCTGATTTGATTTAAAGTGCTTAATTGATTAGGTGAAGTTATCCTTTTTCCTGTGTTTAACAGGACTTCTGTCTTATCAGGGTTTACCTTTAACCAGCTTGCTTTCCATCCACAACAATGTAAGTAATATCAATCCTGGCAACTACCTTCAAATTATCTCAAGTCTTCTTCAAAAGGTTCTATTTCAAAATAATGACTTTCTAGGCACATCCTCCTTGTTACTACAGACGAGAGTCATGCCTTTGGCTTTGTGACCTGCTGCATCTTAAGCCAAAGGCTCAATGAGCATCTGGAGAGCCTTCTTACCCCCCGCCACAAACAAAATGTAGAAGTTTTGTGACGGGTCCCCTAGGAGATATTAGCTGAGGCAGCGATTGGAGAAGGACGTTTAGGGTTTGCTGACAAAGTGAGCCGCTTGACACCTTCAGCGAGACGCAGATTCCACCAGGGATTCTATCACTTGCTGCCAGCTTCCATCATTTACCTGCATTTAACGAATTCACTCAACGCTGCAAGAATGGCAGGGTTACTGTTTCTAACAACAAGGATATGCCGGGTTTATTAACATTGAAGTAATTAGTTATATATGTGTTTAATCCTCCAGTCTTTGTGAGATGAGCAGTCTAACACCAAAGCACTTCACAGGATTTAACATTCTGCTGATAAATATTTAACATTTTCAGGCCGTGTTTTGGATGTACTGCTTCCAGTACTTGTGAAAATACAGAATTAAGTTAGAATTTAATGACACTGCAGTTCTAGGTTCCTTTTTTCTAAACCCTTACGCCATACATTTAAGTCCTAGGCTGACTGTACAGTGAATACGCCCTTGGTTGTACATTAACAGAGATGTCTGGGGGTCCAGGACTGAAGAAATGTTCTTCAAATTAAAAGGCTTCCTTGACACGGCTGACCGGAGATATTATGTGGATTAGGAAAACGTAAATTTATCCAGTGAGCCACAAATAATGCCTATCAAATCTGCTAAGGATTTACTGAAGCCATGTGTCTTAAATCACAGTGTCTGCTCTACTTACTAATTCCATTCTTTACCAAAATGATTAGCTGACAAGGTATTTTTATCCTTGATGTATTATTGTACTTTATTCATCTTGATAATACGTTGCACTTTTTTTCCTTTTCTTAATCAGAGCTTCATATTATAGATTTTAATCATAATTAGCTATATAATTGGCAAAATTATGGTTTTCTAATTTTTTACCTACAATTGAAAGGTTGAACTTGATGGACTGAGGTCCTTTTTTCAACCTACTATAATGTACTAATTACTCGGTAGATTTAAGCCAGGCATGTCCAAAGTCCGTCCCGAGGGCCAATTGCGGACCGCGTTCCGGACTGATAAGGCCTCCCAGATAAGATATTAAAGGCAGAGTGATTTAACACCTGTTTAGATTTGTCATCCAAGTCACAAAATGAAACGTATGCCGTTTTCAATAAACTTTGCATAAAATAGTTAATTTGCATTTAATTTTAATGGTTCAAAGAATGTCAGGCAAAATGGTCGGCCCTCGCACATGTTCACTTCATCAAGTTTGGACATGCCTGATTTAAGCGATCACATAAAAAACACACAGCTATCACATACCTCCAACATGGGATAACAGCATAACAATCCGTGTAGAATTATTTCTCTCCTCTCCTATATTTTTCCTTTTGCGTTTTAGAAGTCCTGCAGATAGATTTATTAAAGCTGCCGAAATCTCACATTAGGGAGCATATTATTTTAATCTTACTACAGAAAAAAAATACTCAATTTATATAATTCCTTTTCTTTCGTTAGATGGGACAATAAGCTAATTCAACGATTCAGATAATTTTTCTGATTTAAACACATCTTGTAGATTACATCTCTGGGCCTCTGATTGATGTTTTGTTTGCCAATTGAATGTGAGGAGTAAATATTTTAGAGTACTGCGTACCTTTCTATTTTTATTCAGGATATAAGCATAATGTTTATAATCTGAGCGATATTACGTTGGTGAAGACCTTGACAGGCTGTCTTACTTTGGAGAATTCATTCTCTCGTGCGGTTCTGCATCTCAGAGACCTCACTGAGTGATTATTAGCCAGGGTGTAGATTTGATTTCCCCAAGTCTAGCGGTGGGCCCTTGGGACCTTACCCATAGGGGCCATCACATCTTAGGGGAATTCTTTGACTAGCTCTTTTCCCTCTAACATAAACAGCTTCTTCATTCTTTACGTGATGTATGCTGCATGCGATGGCACGGAAAATAAAGCATTACATTTATTACTAAACACACATCGTTGGCTTGGACACTTGAACAAATGTAATATGTTAATGTAGACATTTCTCAATTCATACCCTTATCAGGGGTAATCAGCTAGCCATATGGTGTGTTAATAACTAGAATAGCAAACTTGAACTCTTGAACCGGGGCTTCTCATAGGGAATGTAGGGAGCGTGTTATTTGTGTGACCCATTATTCTTACATTCCCATAGCCCAGTACTTGACGCATTTTCAGGGCCCGCCAGCTTTTGCCAGTATCGCTGTCTTTAAGGCACTGAACTCGTTGGCATTATTGTGAGAAATAAACTGTTAGGTGTGTGGTTTTTTATCTTGAAATACATTTGGAAGAATAAGAGAGATCAAACGCAGCAAATTAACTTCGTGCTTTTCGGAAAAGGTACATTTACATAATGGTGAAGAATAAATCCCAAATCCCAATAGCATGGGTATTCCTCTAGTCAATGAGATCAGGCTAATGACGGGAAACTTCTGTACGCAAGACTATAACTCCCAAAAGGCTCAGACAGCTGAGCTTTGTGGCACACAGGTACCTGAAAGTCGGATCTGAACGCTAGCTAGTCAACAATCTGCAGCTTTAAGGAGGCATCTATTTGACTTGCAATGTTATGCAGCGTTTAGGAAATTGTATGTCACAGACCTTGTACTTAATAGATTTTGCAAACGATAATGAGACACGGTTTACCAAGCAGATGTACGCAATAATACCAGACAAAATGTATCTGCAAGATAACAAACAGGAGGAACCTGGCTAGAAGGAAGATGCAGACTAACGATACGAATGCTTGGTCTCCATGATTAAGGTCCTGATATGTCCATTACTTATATACTCCTAGATTTTCTGTGTATAAAATATAAAAAGTTAAGGATATGTAAGTTATATCCCAAGTTGGGTCAGTTAGTTAAGTAACAGCGAAGGGTATCTGCAAATTGGGCAATGGCTCAACCTCTCTCAAGCCCATGGGACCGCTCTGCTGACACCCATCGTAACTGTTACCTGTTTCTTTCAAGGAAAGACTGATCCTTGCGTATAATGATGCAATAAAGTAGTAGAGCAGTCCGTGTCAACAACACTGCTGAGTGCAACGTACATTTTATAGGTAGTGGATCTACGCAATTTCATAGATACCGTCGTTTCCCCATTCTGACATGAATAAAACATTTATTCACTTGTATTTTTATGACTTGAAAAACAAGCTGTCAGAGATTGAAACGGCTCCAGTTGTTTAATGAGGAAAATATGTACAATTATTTATAGTATTGCTGAATTTAGCAAAGTGTTGTCCATGTATAATATATGGCATATAAAGTGATCGCCTTTAAAGCTTCCATCAGATCCACCAGAAGCCATCAGGATTAAATGGTCAACTCTCCTTTTAAATGTCTGATTTTGTGAATACACCAGATAATCCCTTTCCAGTTGCTACACCTGTAATGCCACTCAACACCCCAAACTACGTAGTTTTACATGGAACACATCCTGACGTATGCCTGACAGCCTCTAAACCCTTGGGCCTTCTAAAATATTGAGACATTTCATTAAATAGCCCTATCTATGTACAGCTGGGATCGTAACCTGAGCATATGGATACTTCTGCTTCAAGGTCTGCTTACGTGATCATTCAAACGTCTTTAGTAGAGTAACTCCATAGAGTGCAGCAGGCTGTTGAAAGTGGAATCATTTAGCTAATGAGGAGAGAATGTCATTTTTTTCCAAATGCTGAACCTGTTGACTAATGTTTAAATAGCTTATACCCCCCCCAGAAGATGTTATAACCTTTACCATATCCTTCTGGCTGCAGCCAGTGGAGACGATTGACTCTAAGACAAGACCAAGGACTGATTAAGGTCTAAGCCTTCACATCAGGAAACAAGGCAGCCTAGATGGTTTGAATGAGTCTTATTTTTCATCAAATTCTATGATTCCTCTTGGCAAACTGTGGACATTCACACTAATGGATATTGGGAATATTTGCATGAGATTGTTTCTAATGGGCTTTTTGACTACTAGGCTAGTGGGTCACGCGTCCCCTTAATTATTTAATGGCAGAAACGCTGTGGTGGTTTGGTGAGGACCCCCGGCACCCTGCCCTGCATAACAGGTAACCTACAACTACCAGCCTGTTTTAAGGAAGGCAAGACCTTAATACCAACTAAAGTGAAGGTGATATTATTTATTTGTTTGTTTTTTTTATTTCACATCAGACATATAAATAATGATGCTTTTCACTCTCTTGTTGACTTCTCTGCTGTCTGACAGAGAGGGTAGGCTTGCAAAATGTACCGGCGCAGGAGAGCAGGGACGTCTTCTGTTTTTTATTCCCTTATTTTCTCCTCCATGGAAGAAATGAAAATGATTAGATCTGCTCAGCGGGGATACAGTGCCCAGAGTTTACTCCGGTTTCAATGGCGCTTTGGGCACCAATGACATTAAATAGAAATTAGAAACAGAGGAAGCCGCAGTGAAAACATTTTAAAATCTATTTAGCAGGGGAAGAGCACAGTAGCAGAAGAAATATGCATGGTAATTCCTACGCCATCTTTATGTGAAATATGCCATGAACCTAAAGGCACTTTAGCGATTTTATTCACAAAACAACAGTGACACGGCTCTGAAAGACTGTCTTGGGGTTAAGTCCTTTCACATGTTTGTTTCCCTCATTCTTATTAGTAATTGTAGGAGCAATCAGAGCTGCTTCTGCAGCAGAATTCATCCATTAAGCGTCTGGGTGACCAACACATCTTAAGGTGAACTTAGATGACTAATACCAGCTTTCTGCTTTATAAAACAGATTGGAGCGGGTAGTGTTTGGTCTGTGCTGTGCTGGTCTCATTAATGAAGTTGGTGGAAATGCCCAGATTAATGGTTTATGAGAGGTTCTCAAAGTGAATATTGTGAATATGGAGTCATCAAAGAATCTCTTATAATATCTGTAATGTCATAATAATGTTAGTAGATTGTATTTGGAATGGCTTTTTTTTTGACGGCATGTAGAAGGTTGCCTGGTAGCCACAACATTTCTCATTTTGGGATTGTTTTTGACCAATAGTGTGAAGAAGGATCATCACAACTCTTTGAATGTCAGAAATGGGCCACAAGGGTTAAGGTACCAACAAAACTAAAACCCATTTTGCACGCCATAATTATCCCTGGAACTAATGTACAGATTCAAATGGATAATTCTACTTCTATCCTTCTAATAGGTTGTGCAATCCGTAATTAAGCACCATGTTAAAGAAGCGGCAAATTATAATGCCCGTGTAAGTCATTGGTAATTGAGTCCTTAATGTCCCTTGAATGGTTAGTTGGAGTGTATTATTGGAGATCGTTATGATGCCCGGATATTATATGGGATGTGCATTTAATGCACTAATCCAGTCCTTACCATGCTGTTAATATATTCTTAATGAATATAGGGGATCATTCCCTCATCCGCAAAATAACCAGCGTTTCGAAGGGTTCTATCATTCTCTATTCCCCAAAAAATAATGAACTGATCCATGGCTAGATTAAAAATTGGGATCCCTACTTGCAGCATCTTCTTTAGAATACATGATGCCATGAAACCATGACTTATCAAAAGGTAAATTATTATGAACCCCCTGTATACAAGCAGTCTTTCAGCTCTGATAAACCAACGAGAAAGCCATTAGTTGGGATGAGCAGATATCATTTTCAGGAAGGGGTCGGCTCCATCCTGTATAGGCCAGCGAATCTCCCACGAGATCCGGAGATTGGGGTAAAACCCTAAGTTTCCATGCATGCATCTCAAATATTTGAATTTCTAGGAGCACATAGTAAGATGCGCTGCCAGGTGGATAGTCTTGTGGTTCTCACCTAAAACTAAGACATGGAAACTAAGCTGGAAATGATTCTAATAATACCCATGCTGGAGGGTTAATAATGCAGTGGTTCCATTTTCACCCAAGCCTCTAAATATGTCCTCGTCACATTCATCTATATAATATCCCTTCGTTTTATTTTCTCTCTCAACCTTTATCTCAAGCTGGTTTTTTTGCTGTTATTCTCGTTCCAAATGTAATGACTGTTTGAATTGTTTAAGATTTGTTTACTTGTTCACAGTCCAATTGTATTTAAAATATCAAACAATGAAAGCCCCAAATTAAATCTAAAAGCCAGACAAGCAGCTGCAAGTCTCACCAGCACCAGAATAAAATCAATTCTTCAAATACTGCGCATAGATCATAAAATGGCAATGCAGCAGTTATTAAAATAGTCAATACATTTCCGCCTGATATCCTAATTGTAGAAACATCACGGCACCGCATCCCGAGAGAAAAGATATTCAATTACACATTGTACATGACTCACACAGCGGGGATAAGAAACATGTTTGGATCCCGTTCCCGGTGTTCTTACCATTTTGTGTTACCGTTGTCATGTTTCAGACATTTTTTCCTCTGTCTCGTTTATGTTTGGCACCTGCAGGATTACTGCGCTGAACCAGAAGTTTCAGAAGATTTTTTAACATTCGTTATTTGCATAATTGCTTAATTGCAGCGTCACATTTTATACCCCAAGCTCCTGTAATGAAAGAGTAACGGTTTCTTCAAATATAGCCCGGGGTTAACTCTTTGCCTCTTGCAATGTCCACAAAAACGATGATGCTGCAGGATTGGGAAATTAGGACCCCCAAATCAGACTTTACTGCAGCCGCTCCTCATAGAGTTACTTTGCTGGGAGTTTCCCCAGCCGGCCTTTATCATCCAAAGCACCTTCCCTATACCCCTTTATATCTTCTCTGTACCCCCCTCTATACCTTCCCTGTACCCCCCTCTATACCTTCTCTGTACCCCCTCTATACCTTCCTGTACCCCCTCTATACCTTCCCTGTACCCCCTTTATACCTTCCCTGTAGCCCCTTTACACCTTCCCTGTACCCCCTTTCTTGCCTTATGTTTTATTGCCATGATTGGATCGGGCCCCCCTTTTGAACCCTGTCGTACATGTCCCTGTTTTCTGTCGACATGCGTACCTCGACTTCCGTGCTACGCTTACCCCCCACTTACCTAATAATAAAAACACAACTCAAAAATTACATTTTGGATAAGAAAAGGCCACCCCTGCTACCTGCGGAATGGGGATTGGACTGCTAAATGCACGCATTGTTAACATATGTTGTTTTTTCCCAGTTCATTACAGTTAAATATAGTTTTAATACAAATTTGATCACTCGGAACCCCCAGCTGTCTTACTCTAAGATATTTGTTGCTTAATCTTTTCAGATAGCTCTACCTTCTCTTATTCTGGCTTCTGGCACCAGTTATTTGCATTCCTGATTCCTACTATAGCCTGAAATCCACCAGCTGCCCATATGGGAAGACTAGGTGGCCCAAATGGTTCTGTCTTAGCCAGGCTTACCAAGCCATTCACCGAGCATTTCTTCCTCCCTTCCTTGTCTTGTAGCTGACGCCCTTCAACCCCATCAAAGAGCCCACCTTTATAACCATCGCTACAGAGACAGGGCAGATAGGGATTAAAGAAAGAAGGAGAAGCGGGTCGCACTCTTACATTGGTATTAACCTATTTTACAAAAACTAGCATTATGAAATAGTAAATGTGCCCTATTCACGTTTATTTTATTCACTATGTACTTCTGTGGAACTGGCCATCCTTTCAGTGAGGTATCACCAACAATATAGCATTTTTGTTTATTTTTACACCCCACGTATTTGTTTCATAGGAAGCCATCCACTCCCAATAGAACTCTCTGAGTATTTACTCCATGCGCATGATGATAGCGTCGCTAATGAGCCTAATTGTAGTATTTGCAAGATTTCATGCATATGCGTAATAGAGGAAAAAAACACCCTCTATGATATATCCTCTTTTAAATAAAACCACTTATTTACTGTTAACAGGTCCTGCAATAAACTATATTAAAACCAAAGTGCACAAGCTGACAGAGCAGCAGAGAGAGTGCGTGTTGGTTTCTTCACTCCAAACAATGTATTATTCATTACTACTCTCTCTTCAATCTATTCAATTAGTTGCTTAACACTTTTTATTCGTTTGTGCTTAATGAGCAGATCTTAATTACTTCATTTCCCTAGCTCCAAATTCAGAAGCAAACATGAAACATATATTAGCGTAGACTTAGCATCCCTTCGTGTATTAAAGGTGCTGTGCCACTTAGGCTAAACGTTAATGGCACTCTAGCATGTCGTGCATTAGTAGTAGTCATTGTATTATTTCTACTCAAGGCTAAAAAACATAACAGCCATACAGATTTTTTAGGAAGCTTTTTCAGCAAAAACAAACTACAAGGGTAATCTGTAACACATTAATAGCCGTTGCAGTCGCGGATCATGGTGGCCTCGCTAATGTCTGGACTGAATTTCTTTGGAATAATGTGGCTCCTGTTTAAGTAACGAAGCTAAAACCCAGCTGTATTTAAGATTCCTTAAAATGATTTCACACGTAGTAAAGGAGCAACAATAGCGTTTTCCACCCTCTGCTTTGGCTGCTGAGATACACATAATATACGGACTACTTCTTCAGCACAAGTTCCATGGTAGATAAAAGCAGATGCTTTGTGTGCTGAGTGTAGAAGGGGCTTGCACCATGGAAGAGCACAATCGCAGTAACCTGCCCGGGTAGCTCATGTTATCACAGAGGAACGCTCCTGGAAGCTTTATTTATTAGTAGTATTTTTTTACGTTTCCTTTTTTCTCCACGTGGTGGATTGGTGTTTGTGGCGTTTTCATGAGTTGTCCTGGGGCTTTAATGTTTCAGTCAATTCTACAGACTGGCTTCCCTTCTTCTGTCCCGTAATCTCATCCGTGTCTGCATTCAGACTATAGCCTCTTGGAGACAAAGAGGTATATTTGTTACCCTGTGGTGTGGAGACTGAACACTGAATCACAAGTCTCCTAACACTAGGCTAACCTAGCCGGACGGCGCAGCGTTAGAAGCTATTAAAGTGGCTTTTACTGCATGTGGCCGTGTACACTTTGATACAATGTGACAGCTTTTGGGCTGCACTCTGTAGCACATTTATGGCACTGAATAATTTCAAGGGGACCACCAAAACTATATATAATATTGAAAAAGACTAGTGCAGATAGATACGCATCAGACACAGCACGGAAAGAGATAATAAGTATGTATGTATTATTCTGCTGAGATACCGTCTTATTTGTGTTCCCATGTTCCAGCCCCTGTGTTGTATGTGTGTTGTGTGTTTGGAACACCTTAAGAGCCGGGGTAATTATCACCGGTTCAGAGGGTCACCAGCACCTCAGCTCTAATGACACGGAATGATTCAAACCAGCAAACAACAGGGGCCTTATTCAGAACCCTACATGAAGCTAATGCGATACTTTGTGCAATTGGACATGTGCATATTAATCAGGCTTGTTAAACAACTGTGCCGTATCTGTGTGTATAGCGCATACTGTGCAGGCGTTCCACAATCACTCCCAAAATAAACTTATAATTGAGATGCCTCTTCATGGTCAAATAACCTTAATAAATTCCATTATCCAGCAGGAAGTGTGATCGTAAAGCTTTGCATTAGCCGTAGTTTCCATAGTTTCTGTTTGCCGGGGGTGGCGAGATGGTCTTTGCCGCATGATGAGGGAGACAATATATCGCTCAAAGACTGCACCCAGATGGTAGGGTATAGTGATACACATGGGGGGGTCCTAGGGGCCCCCTCTAAGCGTTCTTTTATATTAGTGTGTACATGTTTAGTATTATATGGAATACCTATAAAAGTACCTGGATTAATACTGTTTATTCCCATCTGGTCACATTTTATGATTTATCAGACTAAGCCTATGGTTGATATTTTTATGTAATAGCGAGAGTCTTACAGACTACTTTATTTCCTACACCAGCTGGAATTGGGAGGAAGGGGGGTGAAAGAGGCTCAGAACAAATAGGGAGACCAAGAGAGGATCCTAAAAGACTAAATTCTTAAGCGAGGGGAGCCATCCGGCATTATGTGGGACCATATTTATTAATGGAAACCGTGTAAGATCCTGATGAACTGTCCTGTATGTGGTGCAGTCACCATGGGAACCTGAGGGATGCATTTTTGTTTGGCACTTTGCATCTAAATTGTGCTGATTTTACCTTTATACATATGCCCCCCGGCGGGTATTGCAGATCAGATCTTCAGTGTGTTTCATTCTTCTTATTGGCAAGTTTGATACAGAATAACATTTCTTTCTTACCTTCCATAAAACATAAGAGACTGTGCAGCAGCAAATGGTGATGACGCAATGCTAAATATTAAATGGATATATCAGCCACCAAGAACACCCCTTTCAAGCTTTCTCCTACATTTATATGGATGAAGCTTCTTCTATTCTGCATAAGATTGTATCACATGTTTAATGTAAAAACAGCAGGGTAGTCGGACGTTCGCTCTGAGTATATTGTACATTTTGTTTGGTGACATGGTAAATAGGAGTGATAAGCAAATTGTCAGCCCTATGATTGCTCCATCGGGTCTAGGTACTTTGGCTCATAATTTGCAGAGTCTCTTCGGCTGGCACAGCAGCTACCACTGTTTTGTATTTTTCTTTTCTCAGCTAATAACGTGGAGGAAATTCCACGGTTTAACCAAACACATTATAGACTCTTATAGGTGCCAGCCTGGCCTTTAGCATCTGACCTGTTTGCTTGTTTGCTTTCTAGGTACAACTGTGATGCATATGGTGGCCTTTGATGCTGACGACCCTACCACTGATAATGCTGTGCTGCGATACAATATCCTCAAGCAGATCCCTGACAAACCATCGCCAAACATGTTCTACATTGACCCTGAAAAGGGAGACATCGTCACCGTAGTGTCCCCTCAGCTCTTAGATCGCGAGGTGAGTGCAACATAAACTTACGAGATATTCCTATACATTGCTTCTTGCTTTATCTTTATTTATAATTACTGTTGCTCAAATGGTGGCGTAAAGGGGGAGATGACAAACATCGAAATTAAAATGCTTAATATAACCTGACAGATGGCAGGTTCCAGTGATGCTTTGTACCGTATATGCATCGTATACATTGAGTTATTTTATTGCAAATGTATTTAACAATGATGTTTATTTTAGAACACATGAAAGATTTTAATTATATGCCAGGTTCAGCAACAAGCTGGAGTGAACATTGTTGCAGTATGTGTTACATTATTCTGCCCAGTTATAAGAGCTTATTCCTGTAACTGTTCATTCATTCACATTTACAAGCAGAGTTTGGTTTATTTTGTATACAGGGAAAACATACTGTTCAATTTAATTGCTGCTGGGAAAAAAGCAGTGATACGGTGTATAATATTTTTCATTAATGTATGCATTGATTTAGGATGGGTTATTTATTAAGGGTTGCTGTGGGTTAATTTATCCGAACTGCTACAGTTAATCGCAGTAGATGAGAGCAGGTCAGGCGTAGTAAACGCGTTAAAGGATGGACACAGAATGCCTTATCTCCCCACAATGTAAACATTCATGTATATCCATCCATTCTCTGGATTCATACAATGCCCTGCAGCCTTCAATGTCAGCTCCCGAATCCACAGAACCAAATGAGATGATGATGGCGTATACTGTGTGTGAATAATGCACCAAGGCATAGAAACTCCAGCTTAACTTTAGGTGTGTAATCGCTTTTGTCTTTGACACAAGTCCACAAAGTATCTCTAACCGTACAAAATTACTAATTCACAAAAACCGCAATGTGAGTTGAATGATGGTTCTAGTGCATGATGGGCTGCTTTTATTTCGCATCTCACCCTTGATTGATAATTTGTCTTAAACGTCATCCTCAATGCATGCCCGTTTACCCCTGCTTTATAACCACCAATACGAGTGCGGCAGACGCCTGCATCTGCGTATTTTTGTTTGCCTGTCTTGTAATGATTTCCTCCGAGAGCAAGTGCAGATATATTAGAAGTGTTTGCCAAACTATTTGATGCTGCATCTTTTGAAAACATAAAAAGCCAAATGATCTTCAGTTACAATTTTCAGATGAATCCACAGGAACCCAGAGAAGCAAAACCAGGTTGGAATACAGAGGAGGGTCTGGCATGGAAACTGGGTCAGAACCTCGCAGAGTTAAACATTTAAATCCAGCGATACCTCCAGGAGGGGAGTGCACCATCACAAATGCAAGCTGTATTTTAAACCAGCAGTGCCATCTACTTGACATCGGTAGCACTGAGCGTTCGCATTGCTGTAAAATGATACTGCGTATGAGCAGAGTCTGGTACCCACCGTTATAGCAGTGCCTGGCGCGGCAGATTGGACTTGTCTGGGCTGGGCATATCCCACAAGCCGTCAGATAATGAATATTTCTTCATTCTGTGAAGTTACACAAGTGGGCAATGCCTTGCTATTGCTGATTAGATGTTAGCACTCAGTTTGCATGTTAAAAAACAAACTGCACGTGGAGTGTGCCGGGTATCCCCGGAAGGGAACGCAGCTCCAATCTGGCTTCTTCTTTCCATTTGTTTTGTTCTTTGTAGATAAAACCTTCTATTCTACTGGGCATCGGGATTAAAAAAAACAAACTATGTAGTTGCTTTTGTGTCCGCGCTGACAGATGGACAAAACCAAGGCTTTTATTTTCATTTTTTTGTGTTATACAAATCTTTAAGAAGTCAATACACTTATTAGATACTCCATCTATATGCAAATATTGAACCCATAGTGCATTTTCCTTTTTAATGAAAAGATATTAATCTTCACGGCGAATGCTGTTCACATTTTGAATAAAAGTTAAACATTAAAATCTTCATAACCCTTGTGGCTGCAGAGATTGCAGGTGTCTTAAACCCCTCTCCTCTTATTGTCCTTTAGCGCATTGCCCATGAAGTCTGGGATCCTGCGGCCGGCACAACGATCGCCCAGCACTTGGGCAGATTGTTGGTGGTTCTAGCAAGCCCAGGTACTGAACGCCCGATAGGGCTAACATTTAATGGTGCTGCTAGACTTGGCTATGGCCGTGTTTTGAGTGCAATCACCATAACAATATCCTTGGTGGTTGCTTCACTGTGATTGCTTTGTTGACTCGTCTTGTGTCTTCCACGCTCCTCTAGTCCTCTGGCAAGGAGTGCTAGTAACATTTTAGGAAAGGCTGATGATTTGCTCGATTTCGGTTTGATTCATCAGCACGCAAACCATTTCTGCTTCTAGTGCGGATATTGCTGTAAATGTGCTCTGCTTTCATTCAATAAAACCATCACTTCTCAGCTTTATCTCTGTTTGCATGTAAACCAATTAATTATTTTACCGAGGAGCTTTATAGCTAGCGAGTGACCATAATAGCGTACATATTTTTATTCAATTAACGCGTGATTGATGAACGCTGTAATATATAAAGGCTATAACGGCTGTTTTTACAGAAGCTTGTGGTAGCTTCCTGTGGTTGGACAATCAGTAATTCAATAAGTGAATATTAATGAAATCATAAAGTCCTCCCGAGGCAATAACGCAATCAAGAAGCATTTTTATACTAATATGGCCTGCGTTGGGTACCTTTGTTTAAATGATCTAGTGGCAGGTTAGGTGATTATGTAAGAGATGTGGACTGTCCCAGGCGATGGGGTTATGAGACGACATGGTAAACATTTTGTAAATTCTTGTATCTCCCCCATCCAAAGCCTGCTGTCAGGTTGGGAGGCAGGTGATGCTTCCCTTAAAGCCATCCGAGCTCTGATATTTCTGTGGTTTTGGTCTCTGTTTACAATTACTAATTATTGTTATCATGGTTAGAATGATTTCTTATTGTTACTATGGTAATTCTGCTTGATGGCTATTGTGTGTGGCCATTAAAGCTCTAATTTACACCACGGTGCGGACCCAGCTCCCCAAATAACCATGCCATGCCATGCTGGGTATTGACTAGAGGAGTGAAGTTACTGGCGCTACATGCATTATAGCATTTTATGATCAGTGTCTGTAGGGATTGATTTAATCTTAAGTGTTAGATGGTTTTGTTATTGTACTACGGATGTGTAACCAGTGTTTAACAATTGGTACTGACCTCATCTGTTAGAGCAATAATGTTATTTCAGCAACAAGACAACTCCAAGGCCTCATTTAAAGGCCAGTTAGCCGTTGAACGGAGTTGAGTTATACTCAAGGCCAAGCCGCTGGCTGCATATGGTGCCAATCTTTCTTCCCGTCTAACACAAAGGACAGAGTCCTAGAGAAGTCCGGATACAATGTATCCATAAACATCTGTCATGTATATTAAACATGCCATTAAAGTCTTTTAATTATATTATGCGAGCACAAGCTTTTCTCATCACAGAATGAAAGTGCATTTCCAAGGACTGAAGGATCAAACGCATGACATTGCTCAGCCGGCTGCCACCCATAGCATTTCAATTCATTCTCTTTTATGATAACAAAGTATTTGAAACTACACTGTGCTTCTAAGAGTATTTATTGATTATTGCATTGGAAACGGTACACAGAGGGTATCTGGATTTTAGACTTTGCGGTTGGAAGTGTTCACGTGGTTAATCTTAAAATGATAGTAAGCTCAGCTATATCATTCTGAACCACCAACATATCTGAAACATGGATTCACAGTAATAACCATTTGTGTAATAATAGCCAGGTTGGCCGACTTCCATTCCCACCCCCGTCATGACATTGAAACGACTCAATCTTTTATTGATATCTAATCAGCATGTAGAGCGATTGATCCATGTTAAGCTCCTGGGTGCGTCGCTCGGGGCTGGCCTTCCTTTTATCTTGACCTTTACGTCCTGAATCAATAGTCCTGTTTGTTCAGAGAGAGAGAGAGAGAGAAACAGATCGTGTGTGTGGGGGTTTTACCGACGACTGGTTTTTCTCTCCGCTTGTTGCAGATAGGTTTGTTAGGGTAAATGAAGCGGGATTAAGTATATGTCCTTGGCATTGGCTAAATACATTTGAAAATTGTAGATTTAGGTAAAGCTTTATCTGTGCTGTTCAGTTAAAAGGTTAAGTAGTCTAGAAACTAGAACATCCTTTAAAAATAAGCATTACAGGTGAGTAACATAATATATTAGAAGTGATTGCACATAAAGATACACAAGAGAAGTGTTGTAAAAATATTCACTTGTTTCTAAATAACTCTTTCAGTTTAGTATTTTTTTTCAGTGCTGTAACTGAGTAGAATTCGGATGGATTTGAATCATCCTGCCTGTGTTCTCTGTGCGTTGGGTTAAACTAGTTATTACTTATTAGAATGCTAATAGCTAGTGATTAGCCGGTGCGCTAAGACATCCATTAAGGCGTACTATTTCCATGGACCTCGGCCACATGAAAGACTGAGGAAGAATGTTTATTGAGTTGACGCTGGACTTCAGCCAGGAAACGATCAGTAAATTTACTTAAACTCCATTATTAAGCAAAGATACATTTCAAAGGAGAAAACCAGTGAGTGTTTGCCAGTCTCCCGCGTTCTTGTTAGCAGATTGAAGAGAAGGGTATTCCCAACTAGAACTGGGTACTACCTTTGGAGGACTGTTATATAGCGTGTGTAACGCAAAACTCCATATTGCGCCTCCGATTGTTCATTTGATTTAATGTTAATCAGATTTGAGCCATTATTTAAAAAATCTGAATGTTATGTAAAAAAAAAAAACAAACCTCGGTATTTCTAACAGACTAAGATTCTTTTTGCTGCTATGGTTTGGAATCGGTGCTCCATCACAGAGTATCGAGCGTATCGTTAGTGAGGAATGGGATGATGGATCTTCTAAGTGCTTATATTATGTATTTACACTCGTGTAGGTTGCAGGGATTTGCTAACACGGCCCCACAGTCCTATATCAGGGTATTAGTTGCAGGCAGGGGACTCTTTTTGATTTGGCTGTTTCTAGCTGTGTGCGCTTTTTACCCAGGAGTCCAGGACAAATGGGATTTGAAATTGCATTCAGGATATTAGTTTCAAATGGATGCTGTGAAGGATGCACGTCTTGTGTGTCTCTGAATAACTGCCTTGAATACACAAGTAAAGCAGCGGAGTGCCTGCAAAAGAATCAATTACATCTTAACCTATGCAGTGTCCATATGCAGTGTGTCCCTGTCTGTAATCATCGCCATGCGTTAATATGATTGAAGCTGTTATTTACCCAGTAAATATTTACATGGTGTAACGGAGCCCGTCATATACATATACGATGTTTTCCCTGCAGATCTTTCTCTCGTTGGTTAATTATGGCTGAAGAATGAGAATAACGGTGCAAGGCAGATGTGCTTATTTACGGCTTCTCCCCAAATCCCAAATCGCCTTAGAAGCCGTATTCATTCAGTGTCTGATTTTTCACAGACTGCAGTGAAAAGTAGCCGTATAGAAAATATGACTCCGTCCTTCCTTCCTGTCAATCATTTGGTTATGGAAATCATCAGATCTTCTCTGAGGTCCAAGAGGAAAGGCAGTTTCTTGACCCTCCAATCAATGGGTTCTAGGGTCATCTTCAATCGTTTCTTTTCTCTGCAAGTCTAAGGAAAAGTCTCTTATTAAGCGCACACCTTAACCTATCCTGCTTTCTTATAAATACATGCATAGAGACCTCATCAAGTTTTATCTTAGATTCCATAAAGGGGCGACTACTTCTTCAGTAAAGGGCTTCCACGATCCAGCCTTTCTTCCTTTGGAGCTTCAAAACACTAAATGTTTATAGTAGAAAAAAGAGCAGATCTCACAGAAACTTCTCTACAAAATGATGCAATAAATGACAAAATCGGAGAAGCTGCTTTGAACAATCTGGTCCTACCGAGTAGAACTCACCAGCATTTTCTGCATTTGAGTGGCAGTTGTGGTATTCAGTTGAATTATCACTTTGGAGGAGGTTTTGTGGGTGAATCCACCTGAAAAATACACGTGAAAGACTGTCCTTTTGGAAAAAAGTGCTGCTGACGTTATATTTCTTAGAGTTACCAGACAGAGGTCACCTTGAACACAAGTTGTAGATCACTCAATAGGACAGATAGTATGCCCTCTGTGCAATCCATCTGCAGACGCAAAAGACATGGGGAGATAAGTTGGATTTATTTTTTTGCAGAATAATACAAAAATAAGACATTAATGCACAATAATTATTTTTTCATGGCAATCCCTCAAGTCACCTGGCTGCGCATCACACGCAGTGTTCTCTATGACATATAGACCAGAAGTACGACTAATTCATGCAGAATTATTTTGAGAAATATGCAAGGTATCTCAGATTAATGTAAACCGCAGAAAAGCCACATAGAAAGACTGTTTCTTATTAGGCATTCAGTGTGTTTTGTTGAAAGGATCGCAGCCTTATTTCTCATTTGTGTCCCATGAGATGACCCGTAAAACACTTGCCGCTGGTTATAAATATCTGTATGCAGCACAGCTGTTCTCTGCACAATATGAAAGATCCTCTTTTATGAGCGTTCGGCGCTGGGATTTTAACCACAGTAAATTTTGGTCTAAACTGGCACATCAAAACAAGTAAAATCTTTGTATGGTCTTTTCACATTCACTCTGTAGTTGTGTCAATCCTCCAGTCTTGGGTTGCTCTGGAGACATGACATCCAAGGGTTCTAATCCAATTTAAAGACAGTTGTTTAACAAGCAAATCGTGAAAGCTGCATTGCATATTAAGAAACAAGTCCCTACAGCAATGCTTGTCAAAGGCAATCCAACCCAAAAAAAAATAGGGAAAAAAGGAAAGACTGTCGCAGTCGGGTTAGAGTATGAGTTGGAATTAGACTACAAATGAGAGAAATTTAAGAAGTGATCATGAATCAGAAAGCGTCTTGTCTTAGAGATCATCTGCTGAAACCGATATTTCTGCAGACGTGGTTCTATTTTTGTAGTCGAGTGCACCTCGTCAACTAGTTCTTGTCCATTAGGCACATCATCAATCCTGCGTTGATTCTCCGCTTTTATCACAAACAGACATGTTTATTTGTCACACGCGTTCGCTCTGTGCTTGTGGATGACGGCTGGAAATGTCTCTTCCGGATGGTTCTGAAAAAGAACTTCCATGAGGTTCAGTCTTCCAGATAGCGTGCAGGGATATAATCCATCAGGTCCCGGTGTGTTATTTATAAAGAACACGTATGGTCAGAATTATAACAGTGGTCTTAGCACTATAGTACTTAATGGGATGTCACCGTCCAACTGGTGATAAGACCACCTTTAGAACATTGCATTGGAATAGCTCTTTTATAATCACCCCCTTTGTTTTAGATGGATTTTAACATCGATTGGTTGTGTATGGGGTTTTCCACCTAGTTTCTAGTAGATGGTAGATACTTTGTATCAAGAGAAGTTCTCCTGCGCTGATTGGCCTGGGAGCAGGTTTGGATGGGAATCAGTGCTGTTTCTGTACTTATTTATCTACTTATTTAGATATATTTACCCACCCAGAGCTGATCATACTGTGAGCTTGGTGTTCTTGCCCCATACATTGAGGATTAGGGAGTTACCCTGTTTTCTACACGTGTTGCAATTTCCTTTATCTGTTTGAAGCTGTCTTTCTTCTGAATGATTGCTTTTTCTGTAAAATGTTGAAAGGTTTTTGCTCTTGTAGGCACTTTTTCCCAGAAGGCTGTAATGCAGAATCTTGTTCAGCATATTTAGAAGGTTTTCCCCAACATGTATAGATTTGCAGTTGTATCGGTTGCAGTTTAGTGCATTGTGCCGTTGCTATGAGAAATTGAGAATTTCATTATGGATTCTTGTGTTTATGTCAACTATTTTCATCTCTTCGTTTTTAATGCAATTATTCGGGGTTCCTGTACTGATGATAAATAATTTTACTGCTTAGATGACAATGTGCAGAGTTGGGTTTATTATGATATCATTGTAATCCTCTCCCCCTCAGCCTGTGGCTGGAAGACAGAGGACATTCTGTGACCGTGTGTATAGGGTACTTCGTGTCAGTCCGTGCGGCTGTAATCAATGAATGATAGCCTTCTTCTAGTATCCACTTGTATGGAAAACGTAGAAGGTAATGAGAAGTCTGTCTCACGTTGGTTAGAATGCTGACATGTGCATGCATACGTAGTGTGTGAAGATGGATGTGTATTCTTGAGATGGAAGAGACTACAGAGAGGTGAATATAATCTCAATGGAACTATATTAGGGGGCGGTTTATTAATTAGCTTTAATATGGAAGAAAACCCTTATAAAACTGGGCCAATCTGGTGTCTGCGGTTCCTAAGTCATCATGTCATTTCCCAAAAGAAAAGACTTAAACTTTTTTGTCCTGTTCATCTTCAACCTCAAGCAAATAGCCCACATTCTGTTATAAATCCCCAAAGAGTTCTTCTTGGGTTATTAACGAGTCAGTAAACAGATGTATTCACCGTGTTTTAAACCCATTATATTTTCATTTCTACCGACTAAAGCGGATTCAGACAACATCTGATCCAGAGCAGCGTTTCCCAATTACTTGTCTGCAATGTCTCGTTGATGAAAACAGAGGAAGAACACAGACACAGCAATGGCTTCCGCTTATAGATATCATGGCCAGTAAGTCCACAGCAGGGTCATAAAAGGCTTCTGTGGGTGGCTGTGTAATTTAAGGCCATGTAACCGGAGACATGCTCTTCATTTCATTACCTTGGCTTTCCAAATAAAGCCTGTTCGCATTTATCTAGGAGATATGATGTTGCTGGAGGACCTTTCAGCCTTTTCACCGGCTCCTCTATTCTTGGGATTGTGTGTGAGATGATCAGAATTCTATTACTAAAGAGGACTAAAGATTTCTTCTGCTTATTTACCTCTTCTCTTCTATAGGCACTCTGGTTGCACCTTTAGCAAAATATATGTTTTATTAGTTTATATATGTATTAACTTGATACTCTTTTACTTAATGTACCACAACCTGAAGAAATTATAATATAAATTATGACATAATATGTAGCATACTGTTTAAAAACAGAAACATACCCTGTGTAACCATTGCCTCTAACTGTCCTTTCACTGAATCCAATGTTAGTTAAAACCTAATACCTAACCTTATATGTGTGTAGAGACTGTAATAATCCAGTATTAAAGCCTCCGTTGGTTTAGTCGCTAGCACAGCACAGGCAGGTATTCCTGTAATTCATGGCCTCATTTAGCCGGGTTATTTTAATTACAGGTATTTCACTGTAAATGACCTCTTACCAATTGCCCCTATTGTTTATTCTACATAGTAGGATTACTAGGAAAGGTGTGGGAGTTTAGCCGTTGACTAATACAGAGTAGTGAAGGTTCCATTGTATTGTGAATTGCATATAAAAGGTGTGAAGTTGGTCCTTTAGGGACCATTCCTAGAGTGCAATGAAATATTTGGGCATTATAGCAGAGATTATAATATAAAATATTATAATGTAAATAAAAACATTTACTTTTAAACTTGGCTTTATATTCCATGGGGTATCTTAGCTGTGTCAGTCCTTATGCAGTATTAATCAGTGTACATATATACAATGTGCGTATATATATATAATGAAATCCATAGGAAGTTATTTAAGTTAAAAGCATAAATGTGCTACAGTCATTATTAACAGTATTGTTAGAGATTTGCAATGTATTCCTTTCATCCATCATAGTGAATTTTTTGTGGATGTTAATAGTCGGGATAATAAATCACATGATAGTTTTGCGGCTTACTGCATCTGAGTTGCCGCACACAAATTACCCAGCAACTACTAATATTACATTACGATATTATAGGCTTTGACTTTCTTAGTCTTTGTAGTCAAATATTCTATATGATTGCGAGTTTGGAAGAAATACAATGAATCGCGGAGCGTACTTTGCTCTCGAAAGAGAAAAAAGTGTAGCTGTTGGAAATGAGCTAATTGTTACAGCAGCGCCTTGTCTAAAACAAGCTGGCAACTGAGAACAGATTTCAGATTTTCATTCAGGTAATGCCAGTTTTCTTATTTCCAATGTAAAAGAGACCAGGCAAAATAGCCTGCAGCAGCATTTCATTTGCTGGAATACTCTACTATTGCTCCAGTGCATGCAAATTGGAGCAGGTATTGTTTAGTTCAAACATCCTGCTAGTGCCATCTTTGCCCTTCCACAATTATACATCTATAATGCACACAAACATTTTACAGTCACTAAGTCACACTTTCATTCAGACAATTCATCCACATATTAACTCATGCTCTCCCTCATTCACACAGTTCATCCACATATTAAGTAATGCTCTCCCTCATTCACAGTTCATCCACATTAAGTAATGCTCTCCCTCATTCACACAGTTTCATCCACATATTAAGTCATGCTCTCCCTCATTCAGACAATTCATCCACAATATTAACGCATGCTCTGCCTCATTCAGACAACTCATGCTCTCCCTCATTCAGACAACTCATCCACACATTAACTCATGCTCTCCCTTATTGAGACAACTCATCCACACATTAACTCATGCTCTCCCTCACTCAGACAGCTCATGCTGTCCGTCATTCGGACAATACATCCACAAATTAACTCATGCTCTCTCATTCAGACAATTGATCCACATATTAACTCATGCTCTCCCTCAGTCACTCAATGCATCCACACATTAATTCACACTCTTTACTTCTTCCTCCCTTATCACTTTCTACCCCCTCTCCCTCCCTTATCACGTTCTAACCCCTCTCCCTGCCCTGCTGCGGTCCCGCTGCTTCACTGCTGAGCGCCGAAATATGACGTCATACTTCGGCGCTCAGAATGAAATGCCGGCACCGGGGCGGAGGTAGAAGCCTTGTGGAGGAGAATGAGGAGCGCCGAACGGTTGCTAGGTGCCCCTCTCTCTCCTCTGCATGAAAAAAAGGCAGCATTTAAAAGCCGCCATAGGTGCCATACCCTAGATACGCCTCTGATTCCGGATTCAGTAGAGGTAGCCAGGGGAGGAGCTAAAGTCTCATTTTCTTTTTCCAGTACCTAATGCCTTTAAAAATAAAAATACTATTTTAGGGACTACACTATTCTTTTAAAATATAATTGGTTAATATGTGGACATAAGGATTCATTTTCTCTAGCGAGTAGGTATCTGTAATAAATATGCTGTATTAATGAATAGCCCTCGGAATTAATAACATTGAGAACATTGTAACAGGTTTCAGTAGATGTGTGACGGCTTTCATTCTGAGGGCCCTCTAATGATTTGTTACCATGGCACTTGGAACTGACTTTGGGTTAGACTGAGCTAATCAGCCAGAACCCTGCCAACACTTCACACAGGTCTCTTAGAAATAACGCAATGGATTGAAAAATAATAACTAGAAGCATTATTTCTTTGTGAGTGGAGACCTGGCCTTTCCTTGTCTGCCCCTTGTTTAGTGGAGGGACACTGATTTCCTTGAGAAATCTAGTGAGGATTGTGGTTTATGAGAAGCCTGTGACGTGCTGTCCTTTCCACAAATTGGATTTCGAGATCTACACGTGTTCCGCTGCTTAGTTTCCTTGGTGTGACTGGCATAGTAAGTGTAAGCTAAATTACACATGGCTTTGTCAGCTTCTCTATTGAAGGAGGGGGTAGAGTTCCGCCATTTTTCTCTTTGGATAATAAGACCACAATAGACTCCCATTTTGCTTGATTAATGTTGATCTTGTATAATTACAGGATTCTGTGTTGTCCTAATATATTAACACTGCACAATCATAGTGTCCTCCAACTTGCTGTCACACTGACAGAGTAACAATATCTGTGCTGATTGCTCTTGTCCTTTTTCCCAATGATTACTGCGTGGATGAGTATCTTTATCCACAATTCCCAATGGCCTCTGTGGACTGCATGCAACACAAACATGGCTTTATTCACCAAGCAGTTAGTTGTAGTGGGATGAGTTCCATCTCTCTCTCTACACGCGATAAGCATTACCCAGGGCCAACCTGACTCTTTTTACTGGATAAACTCGCTAGTCTTGGCTCCTCATAATGTGTAGAGTATTGCTTTATGGTTTCAAATTACTGATAACTCATCATTTAGCGAATAAACGCCTCTCAGTGACAAAAGCCACGAATGTGTTACAGACAGAGAAGGGACAGTGGAAGCAGAAAGGTAAACCGGTGGAGGTGGGAGTGTAACCGTGTAACACACAGGTAGGGTCTGTAACTCTTTGAGATGATGATCAGTTGTGAAAATAGCCAGTTGCATGAGTTGCCCGGCCACCATGGTAATTGATGTCTGAATGAAGATGGGTGAGTGAAATGAAATTAGATTAAATTATATCTAGATACAGCCATACTGTATGTATATATAGACATATTACACACTTGTGTTATCTCTCGGCTTTGTATTATCTTCTGGCTGATGCTAAAATATAATCTTATGAAAGAGGAGACTGTTAATTGAAGTTCTTTTTACCTGATTTCCTACTCCGAAAATGTTCTTAATTTGTATTCATGAATTATATGCCAGCAACAAAGCTTCAGTTTTCAGTTTTTTTTTATTTTCTGCCTGTCCAGGGGTAAAGCCAGTATCATTTACCGATTCATTTCATACACAACGGGATGTCTTGCTTCAAAAGCTACCTGGAGTTATCTCTGGAGAGATGAACCTCACACACAATAATCCCTATAAAGGGTAGAAAGAGAAGCTTTTAATGTGGCTAACATTTCCCATTTAATGATTTTTAGAGCCAGAATATAATCAGTAAGAGGCCAGTAAAATGGCCTGTTAGAGGGATACTGATGATCTGATATGTAATCCAAGTGTGGCTGAATATATAGACAGGGCTAAGGGGCAACAACCCTACCAGAGTAGTCACCAAATGGACTCCTATATAATGTTTAGAGAACTGTGATAGATTCTTTCTGCTTTTTCTGTGTTCCAACACCTTGCAGCCAATGTGTGGAGAAGTATGGAAAGAATCCCAGCTCTCCCATCTGTGCACACATGTACTGTAAACAGATCCACAACCAAGCTAAATGTAGGTGTTATTTATAGTCAGTATAGCAGACGCAAATTAGTGGTGGATGAATCTTTTGTCATGTTTTTTTACGAAGATCAGCGTTTTGTCATCCATGTGAGCCAATCATTGAGGTCCATATCTATTATTTAACAATTCTTGCAAGGTGGCAAAGGTCCTACCTCTGAACTCTTACATAGACAATGATATCCAACCCATACTCCAGTTTATCTATGGTTCATGCCACACGTGTGTATTCTAGTCGCTATCTCACTACCCATCCATTGTGAAAGCTTGGAGATGTGAACTTGGCCCGAGCGGTTGTGATGAAACAAGTGTATCCTTCAGAGAGGTAACTCCAGAAGTGCCTTGTCGGGTTATCTCGGAGCCTTTAATACAAGCTGTGTGCCCGTTAGTTCGCATGCGGCTGCCCAAATACATTGAAGGATTTCGGTATTGTTACTTCTTCCTTTTGGTCTTTGAGACATGTTATTCTATTGTCCAGCGAGGAGTAGACTGCAGTATATTGCGCTAGTTATAATGCAGAGATGACTTCATTCAGTTGGGTTCACACAGATGTCCTGATTATCGCAGCTTAGCCAGCATGATAACTTTTGAATAGTAAACTTTGTAGATTTCTCCTGTATTTGAATTTAATAATGCCAAATTATATAATCTTAATATTAGCCTTACAGAATTATTCACCATGGTGCGCTGCACATAATAGGATCTTAAGAAGCAAAGCTGAACTTAAATTGAGTTAAAGTGAACTCTAATTAAAAGTGACGGGGAAAAGATATAACATTGGATTCAGCGCGTGAGAGAGAGAAACACATGAAAATGCGGTTTATTGGGAATATTAAAAATATGCATGCTGTTACAACTTAATTAGATAGGGCAACAATCACACGGCTCTAGAACACCACAGTGAAAATGTTAAGTTTACTTTTTTATTTTAATTCATGGAATATTTACTGTTTAAAACATTTAAATGGTAAATGTGATGCTTGTTGTAATGCAGATCTTTACATTAAAGTCAAGTTTCCATGTATCTAGATTTAGATTTGAACTGACCTGTTGTTCCATTTTGAACATGTTAAAAATAATTAGACTAATTGTGTGTCAGACATTGCAGCTATAACAAAGTAATCAGCGGGCCTCCGGTTACTAATAAGTGTGCTTAAATGTAGAATTAACAAAGTACTAGCTCAGCCATATAGGTTATCACAATCTAACATCCATCACTCAGCGCAGTACACTACGTTTCTACACTAGTTCAGTTGAATACAGCTCCACAAAGACAACACAAACCATGTTCGTCCCAGGAGGAGCCAGCATATCATTCTGATGCCCCATTTCCTTGATGTGGAGCCAATGTAATCCTAATGGATTATGAGAGTTGCAGTTCAGCTGGCACAAATACAGGCCTACCTATGTGAAACCATGCAGCCTGTAAATATTCAGCTGCCGCTGTGATTGGGGGGGAATGGCATTGAAATGTTGTAAAACTTTACAAGGATTGATATTCACCCTTATTACTTGGGATTTCGGCAGCCTGTAACTCAGTAGGAGATGCATGTTGGGCGTTGCGTCGATTGAGAACATACAGTGTGAAGTTAATTTATTGGCATCCCATCTTTAACATGTAGTTGTGTCTTGTGTTTGCATCTACACATCTCATAAGGATACAGCCTCCACTGTTAAACTGGCTGCAATGCCCACGTTAGGGTAAAGGTTTGGAAAGCAAACCCACACTTTCTCTTCTCCAGGAGGTAGAGACTCGTCTAGTTCATTCTCTTTCAGAGGAAGTGGATGCTGTGCCCTGGTGGAGACTTTCTAACTTCTTCTCCCTGTACACTTTTAGGGAACAACCATTGGATTGTCAGCTCCAAATATGAGAAGCCTGTAAGCACTTGTACTCTTGGTGTCTGGTTCCTTTAATGCATAAGACGGCAGGGGGATGGAATATTAAGCCCACTTGTTTTTCTACACTAACTGGATTTCTTCAGGGCCTTTTATTATTTGGATTTTGGTGACTGTGAGGGGATTTGAGACTAATCACCGTGTTTATCTAAACTAAACAGTATAGTTACAATACATGAGTTTGTGTGAAAATAAGGTAGAGCCAGAGCAATGCAGTGATGGTAAAGATGAATACAGCTATTCATTTGGGACAGGGAAGCAGGGTTGTCAATATAAGTTACAATTTTGGCAGCATTCCCAGAAAATGTGGTTAAGGTTTAGCAACAGGACTCACATACTGCCCCCCCTCCTCCCCTCTTCTTACTTCCTTCTCCCACCCCTCTTGTTAGCATGGTCTCTGCTTCTGCAAAGAGAGAGATCAGAGGAGACCTGAAAATGGCTGGAAAAGGTAAGTGAGCAGGTTGGGGCAGATGCAAGGCAGGGGGAAATTGCACAGGGCACAGAGAGGATTGAGGGACAGAGAGAGAGGGTCATTTTCTTGGGCTCTGGAGTATTTGGTAGACCAACATGTGGTCATTTAACACACTTCTATTGTAAAGGTCTGCATGAGTAATCATTCTTTTTTTTTTGCATCATGTAAGGTTCTGCGGGCGACCTTTCTTTCCAGAACCTGTAAAATAATCATCAGAAGAATCCTTTTGTTCAGTCAATTATAGCAACTACAGTGTGTGTAAAACAACATTAGCCGTTAAATTGGCATGCAGACCGTCATCTGGAAAACTATCGTACTATAAAGAAAGTGCTAATCCATTTAGAACAAAGCGGGCGCGGTGGCGATCTTCTGCAGGAATTTCTTCTTCAACAAAACAAGCGCGCGTACTCTGCAGGCAAATCCATTTCCTGCTGTGAAACAGGACTCGTGTATCTTCAGTGTTTCTATAGTCATTTGAAAGCTAATGTCTTGGAATAGCTGAGATTGCAGATTTCTTCATGGTTACCGAGCATGAACTGCTTCCATATGACATTTTTCTGTTTTAAATTATACCTGTTCTCAGATACTTTTAACTGCATTCTGCTTTTTTATTAGCTGATGAGAGAATGCCTGCTTCCAGCCTTTAACAGTCGCACATTCTCTGTGTACATCAGTTTGCCACAATAATTACAACACTTCTGCCACCGCTTGTATATCTACAAAATCATTTCTAAAACCACAAGGACGCCTTTATCGGCAGAAACCATTAATTTTCGGTATTTCTCACGTGTGTTCTAGACACGTCACCTTGAATGTTATGGCTTGTGCTTCTGACACGCTCGTGGCCTTGGAAAGATTGGCTAATGCATGGAGCAGAAGAGTCATATTGTTATCCATGTGGCTGAGTGAAAAACCTATCCGTAACATTCTTTATGTTTCTTATGTTTTATTTCCATTTGCTATAATCTAATTATCATTGTCTAGCAGACACCTCGGTGCTCTCCGTGTGCGGATTCAGATATATGGCAGACTTCTCTCTGCCTGCTCGATGTACAGTACTCTTCTATAGGTGTCATAGCAGCAACAACTTAAACGCACAGGTTCACGTACATCCTACCATAAAGCGGTAAAGAGATCATTATGGTTAATACTTTTCATTCCTTTGTGGGATTCACAATAATATTCTTATTAAATGATGTATACACACCTGCGATAGCATGTCTGCATGCAGCTGATTGTATTTAGGCTCACAGGGAGACGGCTGTCTGGTATAGTACAGACTGACTGATGTTTACCGTGTAGCCGCAGCGTGCGGGGTACCTGTGTTGGTGCCAGATATGGGGTGTGGAGTGATGATTACACTGACATGCTTGCCTATAACCACAAATAATGGGCCAGTTACCCCTCTGAATTACCCTCTGCATGTGAATATTTCTGACCTTACTAACACCCAACTGATCTGTATGAGAATCAGCGCAATAAAATCCAATGTTTGCCAGAACCACAAAGCAAAGAGCATGAAAAAAGCCATAAAAAGCAGCGATGGTTTAACCCCTCAAATGGCGGCAGTATTTGCGAGTATACTTGCTGAATAAATCATGGTTAAGTCCAGGAGACTTTGCATTTGTTTTGAAAATTACCAACAGCAGTAAATCTAATTCCAAAGCGACACGGGTAATTTCCTGAAATAATGCTGTATGAGCTGCGAATGCAAGTATTTGAGAAGGTGAAAGAATGAGGAGCGTGGTAACACTGAGCTATGGGCAGATTGCGGGAAAGGCACTGTACAATTTATTTAATGGAAGCATATCCAGCTATCTATCTACTCATAAAAGTTTAATGCAGACAGAGAGACTGCCAGACCCTCACGCCCACAGTATTCACGAGGTCAGCTTGGTACAAAATCTGCAGTTTCACGACGCCTGCTTTTTTCTTAAACCATTCGAAGGACAGTAATTTAGATTCTGCGTGATATTTTTTCTGGGAAAGAATAACTAAAGAAAGGCATGTTGCATACATTCCTTTTTGTGTTTTTAATAACTGGTGATTTGGGGTAAGACTTGCCCCTCCCTGGTAAATGCTATGTATTTGGTTTATGGTGGATAATATTCCTTACTGGTTTATACCTTGTTATATAGTCTCTACCATCGCTGAAATCACTTTGTAACCATGGGTCTGCTTATTGCCCCAACCAGCCAATGTATCACCAAGGAAGAAGAATAAACTGATCATTGGTGCAGAGGTGCTATACTCACTCCCTTATCCCTTGCTGGGATGCTGCCTCGTAATTCCAGCCTCAGTAAATTAGTAATTTGCCTGAAATTGATGAAGCTGACACATGCTCTTCTTTCCTTTCAGACTCTACCAGCTGTTCAGTATGAACTGACCATTGAAGCCAAAGACATGGCAGGTTCTGACGTGGGGCTGCCGGGTACTGCCACCGCCACCATCGTCATCGATGACAAAAATGATCACCCACCCGAGTTTACCAGAAAAGAGGTGAGTGCTTTGATTTAGTGTATCACATGGTATGAAGCCTTTCAGTGGCACAAGGGCAAAAGCAGAACTAGTTTACGCTGATCACGATTGTTATTGAGTTACTTTCTTCTTGGGGTCATTGTGATTGACCTACCAGCCACGCCAGAGATGAATGTAAAGTGAACAAGCATATTGTGGAGTTTAAATGCCATGTATCCCAATATACAGTGCTACTGGTACAGTCCAACAACGCAGGACACCTTTTATATTCAAACAGGAGGTACACACCAGATTCCCAAATGCAACCAAACCAGAGGAACTGATCCATCCCTTTACCAGATCAGATTATGCCCAAGCATTTTCAAGCATGGGGAAGTCCTGGCGGAAGTGAAATGCGCCTGTATCACAGAGTGTCTTTCCATCTCTGTGTCAGGAATGAAGGTGCTTACAGGGTTATAGGTTTACGTTATGTTGGGAGTCGATGGGTTTAAGGAATGTTATCGTTTACCTTCATCCACTACAGCCCATAAATGATATAGACCACCCTGTCCACACATACTTTTAATGGTGAACAAGCCTCTAATTGTGCTGATAAGTCTCTGTGCCTCGCAGCAGCCTGTATCCAGTCATTACATGTTCCATTTGGCTTCTCAGCAGGGACACAAGCTATACAATCACATGTATGTTAATAGATGCCTGCAGGTTATTTATGTTGTTTACCAGACTTCCAAATGTTGTTTTCATTGAGGAATTGCTGCTTTTTGAGTCACGGTTGTGGCCGCTATGGGAGATGCAAACAAATGCAAGTAAACTGATCGTTGGGAGCCACTGAGACTTTTTCATGTGAGAATTATTGTATATGATGACACGGGCAAGAAGGGGCTGCTTAGCATATAGAGATAATAAGAATATCCCTAAGCTTAAAGCAGTCATGTTAAACAGTGGTCCATGAGGGCCGCAGACATACCAGGATCTCTGTGTAATACGCATTCTTACAGTTTTAAAATGGCTCTATCGTCTCAAAACCTTCCTCGTCGTCGTTGCATTTTAAATTAAATAGCATACTGAAATTACTGATTAGCCAACAGCCTCCAAAATACAGACATATAAGTTCCTGGCTATACAGATGGCATACAGTATGTGATGGCTACTTAACCATTTGAATGTGAGAGGTGAATACAGCAATGTGCTCCTCTCTGGCATTCAGAGGGTTAAATGCAGTCATATGATGTTCCTATCTGGATGGCGTTAAGTAACTATCCAGCGCAGAGTAATAAACAGCAAAACAGCATAGGCCTTTAATGCCATAACAGTTTCCGATAGATGCATGTAATTCTCACGGACAGGACCTGACACCAGCCACACGGATCCGTAAAATGGCAAATAAAAACACACGCAGCTTTAAACTCGCTGATCTCTCCTCCTGTGAGGATTTATTCCCTTCTGCGAGGTTATGAACTACATGCAGCGATATTGCCACAAAGGCAACTGCTTCTCACCGGCCTGGGCTCTAAATATAGAATGGGTGCTTTTGTGCAATTAGGTTATTAATCACTTCTGCAGCCACTCGCACCTCGCTCGGCTCCCAGCATTAATCCAAATAATCTGATCTGTGTAATCGGCCCGCAGGACACCATGTTAAATCTGTCTGTATCAATACGACCAATAGTCCTGGTGGTCAAAGATCACTCAATCAACTTTAGTGTACAGGTGTGTTTTCTCACTCTCTGCGGTTAAATACTTTGCAGTTCTTGCATCGAGTACATATCGTTTATATATTATCATATATAATATATATTATATATCGTTTTATAAAGTTTATAATTGCGTTTAAACTTATTTAGGGATCCTTCATTTTTGGCCATCAAGTCAAGAAACCAAAACAGAGGTCATTCATCATCTGAGCTCAGCCACTGGTTTGTTTCCATGTAGTTTTACGGTGTGAAGCTCAGCTTGTAGACATCAATGCATCCCAACTCCTATATAATCATTTCTTTTTTCCCCAAACATGGAAAACAATCAGCGGTACTCTGCAAAGCTAATTCCATACATGTGATTACAATCAAATACAATTTAGAATAAATGATTCCTAAAAGAAACTGCACAACATGTATATTTAACTCTTTATGAATAATGCAGTAATATTAACTCTTTATCACTGAAGCTGGTCTTGCACTGTATTGCACCTTGCAGCTTGTGTATTAAGTCCATGAAAACATTATTTGTCATGCAGTAAACAGGTGCAGTCGCATGGGGCAAGCTAAACATACATGTGTTCTGTCAGCACAAGGACATATGCTGTGTATATTTTTTGTTACTTTAATGTTGTTTTACAAACTTATGAATAGTAATAGTTGAGGGGCCAGATGTCTTGCTTTGCCAGCTTTTCAAAGCCTTCTGTTATTACTTTGTTACATTGTTAGAATGCAGTGTGTCTTATTCTCGGCACACAGATTCAAGTAATGTTTTAAAGTGAGTGCAAATGAGCATATGTGGAGCAGTCAGTCAGGCATCATATGTCCAGCCACGTGGTCGCATAAAGGTTAATTGTAAGATCTACCATACTCAGGGTTACTGGTTCAAAGCTTTGTGACTCCTGTAGTGTTAGAGAATATGTGAGTCAGGAGCAGGTATCATATGCTGCCGCCATGGTGGTGTACTACTAACTATATGGAAGGTCACTGGTTAAAACCCCCATGACTTCTGTATGTGCAGGAGCAGTCAGGCATCATATGTGGATGGGGAGGCAAGGAGTCCAGCCTGCGTGGTGTAAAGGTTAGGTGTAATACCTACCATACAAAAGGTTGCTGGTTCCCACACCTGTTCTGACACTGAACACACACACAGCCAACATACACTGGCATATACATACATCACTCAAACACGAATATATGCACATAGAAACTCTAATGCTATACACTTATGCATAATGATTATAACACCATACATATAGCCACTCTAAAACCATTTACTTACACAGTGAGTATAATACTATACACTTACATCATGTAGCAACACTATCCACATAGTACCCATGTTTACACAGCCACATTGCATATTACATACAAATGTCATATGTCATGGTGGTGTAAGATAGATGGATGCACTACCTAATGTTTCAAACCCCCATGACTCCTGACATACATTTAGACACACAGTCACTCTAACACTTACACACACACAGCCACACTATACACTGACATTTGTCAGGAGTTTTGTGAGTTTGAACCAGCAAGCTTTCATATGGTGGGTAATACACTTAATAGTTATGCCATCCCGTGTCTGGACGTATGATATGTGCCTGCTCCACATATACTCATACTGTAAAACCTTACAAATACACACAGCCTCCACGATACTACACACACAGCCAAACTATACACTTACATACAATAGTCACTGCCACTATAACAATACATACACACACACAGCCACACTATATACATACACTCTTCGGACGTTATGGGGATCGAACCACTGACCGTTCATCTTGGTCTGTAATTCCCAATACGCGGCCCATGGCTTGACGCATGATGTCTGCTCCACGTATGCTCATACGTACCCACTCTAAAACCTTTTTATACAGGAGTCGTATGTCCATGGGGATGCAAAGGGTCCAGCATAGAGGTTTTTGGTTCTCTCAGAAAGTGTTAGTAAAAGAGACATTTTGCATTCGTTGTTACACTCTTCTAGAATGCGATCACCGTCCCATACAGTTTACGGGAGTGAACGTTTCGCTGTGAAAGACTCGGGCTCCCTCTGGAGAGAGCTCACAACAGATTTACATGAATAACTAGTGGATTATTCGGCAGTTTGCGGTAGTATGGTTAATAAGGCAGATTAATAAAGCTTACTGCTTCTCCCAAAGTACATAATATGGCTGCCGTTGGACTGAAAGTCCCAAATGACACAGTTTCTTGTCTAATATGCTCCACGGATCTTTAGTACATCGGTGCAATTGCCTTTATTCAGACTTAACGCTGTTAATATGGCCATGTGATGTAAGTAACAATATTCTTGTTAAACTTTTTTAAATAGAATGTTAGCTGTATCTTTCATTTTAATTCATATCACTATAGACAGATTAATGGATGCAGAGATAAGAATAGGCTTTTCATTGAAGCAACAGGTGGTCGTCATATTGACACAGAATAAAGTTATTCACCTCCTTATCTGGCCCTTTCTCCCTGTGCTGCGCATTGCCTTCATTATGCCAGATATGAAAGCAGAATTCTACCATATATTTTCACTGAATTGATATGCAAATTGGTAGAAGGTAAATCACAAACGCTGCTCTTGACTGGAAATCACATCCCACGGTATTCTAACGAGTCAAAGCCAATCATAATAATTCTTCAAAATGTTTCTCTTCTGCTATTACATATTCCGCAAAACCCTACTTAGCGAGGTGCGTTTAGTATCACTGCACTTCCTTATGTAATACCTCCTCTGGTAATATCATTTACTACTTAATAGTAGGCTTGGTTTGCCTAAAGAAAGAGTCGAGTACTTACTGGGAATGTGGCTTCAAAGTAGCGTTGGATTTATAGGATATAGAGAAGCAAATTGAAAAGATAGGCTGGAATATAATTATTTCAGCGAGGTGGCCGGGGCTTTTTTTGTAGATTTAGGAAACTAAAAAGTTACTAATGACATCACATATGTAACTTTGGAAGTGTCTGCTGGCTTTGGTGGCCCCTGAGACAGAACATATTTGTAGCGACTGCTTAGAAGTGGATATACAAATGGCAGACAGAAGGCCACTTGTTCCACATCCCCATCAACTAATTAATATTATAGATTTCTTAGCAGTGCCAGCACGTGCCGAGAATTACTGCCATGACTTACTTGATGAGAATGTTTGATTGACCAAATGAAACTGGATGATCCGATAGAGATGCATCAAAAGTGCTTTAGAGATCAGGTGCTGACTAGGGGTCACTATAATTGGCCTTTGGGGTCTTTACAGAAAGATAGCCGTGTATCAACTAGCATCTAGTATCAAAAAAGATGATTATGAAGAGGTAAGTGTGCATATTACAGATGTCATGATGATACGCAGAAGTCCAAAGAAACCATGTCATGTGCCATGTAGTTGGACTGTTTGTAGGAGAGACGCCAGTTAAATGAGATACATAGAAATATCAGGAAAGGTGAAGACAGGGAGCTGTAAGAGAATGGTAGGTGACAGGGTATGTGTAACCCCACAAGCTGTGTTTTTAACTCTGTGTAGTAACATATATATGTATATAGGTGCCTTCTGCCACACTCAGTACATATGATGCTCGGTGCTGTCATATCCTTCCGACATTGTTTAGCATTATACCTGCCGAAGCAACAGCATGAAGTCTAAGCCTCCACGTTTCACATTTTCCCCATTAAGCCAGTGAACACAAGGGGTTTGTGGCTGCATAAAATCAATTAAGTTCGAGACTTATATAATTAGTCATTTTAAACCCTAATGGCAGCTCCGTTTATTGTGTTGTCTGTGAGTAAAATACAAATTATACTGTTTCTGAATCAACCTCCATCTTTGCTATTGATTAAAGGGATCAATCATCGATGTATAATGGCTTTTGTATCCAGGTTAGGGACATGACAAATACATGTCTGCAAGTGGAATCCCTGCCTGCTGCATCCTCTATACATTTGCACCATGCAAGCGCCACGTATGATATACATAGATATGTATGATAATCAGCCCCAGAGAGAGAGAGACAATTACTCATACTGTTTAAGTAGGTTAATGTGATGAGCTCACTTTTTATATTTATTATGTTCACTGCTGGCTCTCCAGGTAACACTAAAGCAATTATATTACATAACATTTATTTATGTGATGTCACAATCAGTGGGATGGCAATAACATTCAGTGCCTTATTACATTGGACAGAACCAGTGATACAAATAGCCTTCCCAAACACGAGCCATGCATGACATCACACGTGCCCCGTGACACAGACAAACGGCTTAATATGTTTTGGAGTTTCTTTCCAAAGCTTTCCCGCATTGTGGATGTTATGCTCTCCCGTCACCGTCACGTTCCCGGCTAACGACATACCGGTGAAACATCACTGGAAACACAAATTGAACTGTCTGCTTCATATTCATTTCACTGTTGGAGGCTTCTGTAAATTATAAGTACACCAGGTCCGCATGCACATAATTATATTCAACAGAGAATGGAGTAGAAATTAAATCTGCTCCCATGAATTTGGAAGATCTTTTTAACCACATATTATTGTTATTTACAAATGATGTATTTTAATAGTTAATAGGTGGACCTTGGAACAATAGATCTCATGTATTAATGCATGAATGCCCATGATGCAGACAGTGATAATGAGTTATATGCTCTAATAATTGACTCATTATAATTAATATATTTAAATAAATCACAGGGGCAGAATCTTCCATACTCTGTTCCTTTAAATAACTTTCAAAGTTCCTTCCACCAAGATCAATTCCCCGTCTTACTTTGTGCTGCATGATTTTATGCGTGTTACGTGTAGACGATTTTTCTTCTTACTTGAGAGATTTACAGCCTTTGAATACTATTTTCCGACATAGTCTTGCCCGCAATCTATCAAAAGTAGGTGGTTTAAAAGAACACTATATCCTTGATTATTTTCTCTAAACAAATGCATTGTTATAGGTGCAGGGCATGAACTCTCTTTTGAGGTATAAATCACTTTCACAGTGAATCCGTTGGGATCTCTACCTGTCTTTCGGGTCTTCATAAACATTTTTAATTGTACTCTATTTTATTGTGGTCCTGTTGTTTTTCTGCTGGCTGCACTATTGGAACGGGGTGTCAGTGAATAAAATAATTAGTGTTTTAGGAGTGAAAGCAGAACATTGAATCAATTTTGCTATGTGAGGGGGGAGAGGAAAAACAATAACGGATTGTCTGGCTATGTGGAAGCAAGACCATCAGATCTACGACATATTGAATTTATATTCCTATATTTTCTCCATTTGTTTTTAGTTTCAAGCCACAGTAAAAGAAGGGGTGGCTGGTGTGATGATAAACTTGACGGTCGAGGACCAAGATGATCCAAGCACTGGCGCCTGGCGGGCAGTTTACACCATCATTAACGGAAACCCCGGCCAGAGCTTTGAAATCCACACCAACACAAAAACAAACGAAGGGATGCTCTCTGTGGTCAAGGTAAGAGGCTGCCATGGACTTTTTGCTTTAACTATAGTAAAAAGGACTTACTAACAACGCGTCCGTCGTTGGCCGGATGTCACAGACTGGGCCAGTTAAGACATTTGGGAGCCATGAAGTAAAATTGTTTCACTCACAGGTAGGTAAGGCACTGCCTCATGGCACCTATCCCAAAATGGGGAGATCTCATGGACCCGGGATAGGGCATGTTATGGCACTTGTTTTTTTAATCCTATCCATAAGTGTAAATGATTACAGGTCTCCCAGTTTACTCTATATATATTTGCACGGATTAAAAATACCTCTGCTTGTGAAGCTCACGTTATCGTTGCCGTGGGTAGAGACAGATGAGAGAAGCTGGTTGATGTTAATTATTTACAATGTATTTGCTTTTTACTTAGCCCTTGGACTACGAGATTTCTGCATTCCACACTCTGCTCATCAAAGTGGAGAACGAAGACCCTTTGATCCCAGATGTAGCTTATGGGCCGAGCTCCACTGCTACTGTCCAGGTCAATGTATTAGATGTGAACGAAGGGCCTGTTTTCCACCCCGACCCCATGAGAGTGACAAAGGTCGAGAATATTACGGTTGGCTCCGTGCTTTTCACAGTAAATGCTACAGATCCAGACAAGCTGCAGCATCAGTCTATAAGGTAAGATAATACATTAACTTAAATTAATAATAAATTAACACTCATTGTGCTGCTATCGTTGAGGTTCTCTCTTATTCCAGAAACCATTTCATTATGAACCACAAATGTCACGTTTATACCTGAAGCCTAAACGTCAAGTCAAATGAACAAAAGTAAAGATCTGCACTTTGCAGCTGTTCATTTTCAGACATCTTGAAACCTTCAGCTGTGCATTAATTTACAGCAGAGAATAAACTCAAAAAACACACAAGAAAATAATGCAGATTCCCGCGGCAGGCAGCGACTAATAGCAGCATCACGGTTTATCCATCAAGGGTTCTCTAAGTACCATTTTAGACAAAAAGCCACATCTTCTGCTTAACGTCAGCGATCCTATACAGGAGGACGCGTTCGGAGGTTGGTGTTTGCAAATGACTGGTATAATTCATACTTCATAAGCAGATGACATCCAAAACCTTTTCATGCTCTATAGACAGATGAGACGTTTGTCTTTTAAACAGAATTTTATGCTGTCACATCATTAGGGATGAGTGCTAGTTATTAAGGGCTGCTATATACATATATTTAAGAATGAATAAATCTATTAAAAAGCTAATTTACAGACACATGATTACTATTCCCTGCTCTGAAACTCCTGGGAAGTAGTATAACACTCGTTAGAATAATTTACTAATCCCTGTACTTTCCAACCAGCAGTCATACAGCAAAGGGCATCAAATGCGTTGAATGTGCTGGCACCAAAAGTGTTAAATCTTAATGAAACCACACAGTGCTGGGATACACAGCTTGCTTCTCTTCCTCAAAACAACCAAAGGCCAAATAATAATTAGTTTTCATTAGGAATCTAAATAATGGTGCGCTTACAATTACACAGAAATACATATGTTTAGCAATCCATTATATAGCTGGTATGCATTGCAAATTAAGATTTTCTTTTCCTCGAAGACCCCTGTGGGATTATGTATGTTGTATTCCTAGTCTGAAACCGTTCAAAATTCATTGATCTGACGTTGTGCAAAAAGTGCCAAAGTGCTATATGGGGGAAATGACATAGTTGCTAGCGTGTATGGATAGCGTGTATGGATAGCGTGTATGGATAGCGTGTATGGATAGCGTGTATGGATCGCGTGTGCATCCAGAATGCAGGTGAGGCACGGCGTATACCGAGGAAAGCTCTATGTTATTTGTCAACTGCTAAGACAAAGCGATACGGAGAATTAGTGCTGCATAGAATAACGCAAACATTTCGTTTAATACTGCAATATTTCCAGTCTATGAGTTTCAGATACAGGCCCTGCTGCTCTGTGCTGCGCAGTCTGCCGCTGTCCGTGGTGCTGAACGCCATAAGACTCTTTAAAGCACAGAGCGGCAGAGCAAATGCTGGAAGCTCTACAGGGTGTGGGGGGAAAAAGGATTACCGGTACTTTTCCTACAGGCTTTAGGAAAAAAGCAACAGAAACCTAAACTCACAAAGCCCACCGACTAACCCGGTCCCGCAGGTTAGTGTACATCCAACGTGTGCGGGAATACAGGGAGATCCCGTCCCCTACTCCCATCAGTCAGAGCAAGTAGCCGGTAACATCTAACTTGCTTTCTGAGATACATATGGAATCTGTCTGCAGAGGCTATCATTTGGCGGCCCTTCACATGCTTCCAGACTGATTCCTAATTGGGCACTTACCTTGAATAGAATAAGAAGGGGGATTGGTTGGGCTTCTCATTTTCATTACCCTATATTAATCCAATGCAATTAATTCCCTCATCAGCTTGAAATAGCCACTATTTATTAATAGACCTATAATAAAGTTTCTAAAATTTGATTTCTTAATTAGATGTGCTCATGTATATTCTGCGGCAGATTAAAGTGTTTAATTTTGGGTGCCTTCCTACCACCTCCGAAATTTTAATCAGAACTTGTAGTCTGATTGTCGGTGAGAAGTGAAAGGCCATGTTTAATAAAATCCGCTATCCTGGGAAATTAAAAGACCAACTATGGCAAACTCCACGTATAAGCGTAGATCTTAATTAACTGTAAGGATAATTATTGAGGCTAAAACTAGCTGTTTTTAGATCCGGCAGTAAATTACACAGCCCCTAACTTTAAGCCATGTTTACAGACAGCAGAGCGCTAACACATTTAGCTCTTTGTTTTCAGACGGGCCACAGTAATGGGGCTTTAATGTATTCCAGTTTAATTGCCTTTTGCAAATGTTATGGTAACGGGTACGTCGGCGAGCCGTGTGGCACGGAGAGGGAGGAATTGTATTAATAGTATTTGTTGGCTTGCTGTGTTTAACCTGGCTGCAGCACATTGCGTGGCCACACGCTGCCACGCGTTCTGGGAACTGTTCCAGGCTAACCGGCAGGCACAGAGCCAAACGTCACATGGCACGAGCCGTCCTTTCTCCGCTACGTTTAGGTGTTACATATAATGTTAATATTCTGTACAATAAGGGTTTCAGGTGGCTCCGTAGCACACTGTATTGAGGTGCGCATGTAGGCATCTGGTCAGACCATGAGCATCTCTGTACCCTTTACGTGCTGATGGTGGGCGAGTAGTGATTTTAAAGGATATCTGGTGTGGGTGGTTTGATGGCACTGAGCCCTTTGGGTTTTAGACGCCATTCCGTTATTAGCAGAGGTATGGAGTTAATCCGCACAGATACTCATCAGGCTTTGGCGCTCGTCCTCAATCGCCGATTTCACCGGGATAGCGACTGATGGACACTGACGGCATGTCATTTCTCAGAGATAGAGCGCCTGGCGTTTTATCAGCACAGATAATCCATGAATACTAATGACACATAAGTACCACTTATTTTGATAAGGAAACGGGAAACTTTACGTTTCTTCCATATCTCACTTATTTATTCCGGGAGAAAAAGCTGAAAGAGAGCGAATTATTCAAGCAATCATCTCCGAAAGCTAATACATCTTTATCTGCTGAGATGGATGGAAGCGATCATCCCCTTTTAGTTGTGTAAGATGGATTTTTTTTATATTCAAATAAAATATTAACCCTTGTGCTGCCTAATGTGATTTTATCAAAATCCATGTGCATAGGGGGTTTGTAGGTGATATATGGGGTTCAAAGTTAAAGTGAAACAGAAATGTACAGCATTAAAAGTTTACTCAAATAGTGGCTCTAGGTGATGCTGGAAGGGCTTTGGAGCTTAGATTGTTAAAATGGCATCCAAGGGACCCCTTAAACACCAGTGCAGCTCAAACCCCCCTCCACCGATCGACTCCGATAGAATGTTAGAAATCAATGGAACTTCCTGCAGGAGTAAAGTTAGAAACAACCAAAACATGATATGGCTGTGGAATAGTAGAGATTTTAGTTAATAATTATTTCAGAATGTAGTTTTATAGCAGTCTACCTACCAAGTGCCCCTCAGCGTGCCAATTACCCCTGGTTTGTACATCTGGAGGCCATTATTAAAGCCCTCGGCTGTTAAGAAGATGGATATAGCAAACTCTGGGCTCGTTGAGACCGCGGGTTCTTTATAAAGTACACTACGGCCTGCTTTACTGGATCCTCCAGTTTCTGGCATGGTTACTGTTATTATCCACCAAGCTTGGCATTTATATTAGAAATGTTATTAAGTGTTTTGATATCGGGCTGTACAAATAGTTTGTATAAATGAGAGTCGCAGCCATCTCTGTAGAGCTGCGTGATGTTTGTATGGATAGCGGCGCTGATAACTGGATTGTTGGATGTTATAACATGTGCTCAGCGGGTTTACCCCATCCTCGCGATGCAGGAGCAAACTGGAGCTTCTCCATCACCGTCCCCAAGAAGCAGATAAAGGTTGGATTAGTTTGCTGATAAATAATAATGTAATAATGGTTTATTTAAACGTTATTACTTTGTGTCACGTTATTACTTTGAACACCCAGCTTACGCCTCTCGTTTGGTAAGGTGGATACGCAGCCACATACTGCAGGTAGCGGAGTCTGCGCCCATTACTCCCCGCGCTGGAGAACCATAAATTCCTAAACAATAAGGTCTGACTTTTTACAATGGAAAATGATTTCCAATCTCCCGTTTCCATTTCAGCTGAGCAGCAAATAATAGGTGCTATCAGCAGCGATCGGTCTTTGGTCTTGGCTGATAAGGATAACCGGCTGCCGAGCATTGTCTCTGTACCGCAACGGAGCGCCACAACTGCGTTTTGCAGCAACGCGCTGAATCTTTTTAGCTGGATTAAGAATATAGTTTTTTCTCTCAACAGTTTGTTCTTAAATGATGTTCTAAATATTACCCTGTGCCTAAATATATCCTTGTGTTATCTGTAAGCGTCATGTCAGCATTAAAAGCCGTGCTAATGTTATCTGTTAAAACAAAAGCAAAGCATGTTCTGCTTCTCTATCACTGCTAGTGGGTTTGGGGCTTACAGGCTCATAAATAAAAAGTGACAGTGATTCTCTGTTTACAAAATATGTCGCATTGCACTGTAGCGGGAAAGGATCCCAGCGATGCATAATATGGGAGCACCGGTGGAGGACGATTTTGTGAAAACGCTTGCAATCCTTACTTATGGCTTTATTTACGTGGAAGCAGCAAATGTCCTCATCCTGCCAGCACTGACAGTACAAGCCGGGCCGGGGAAATGCTGTTTTAGGATTAAAAATAAGAATCTATTACATGTTTGTTTAGTGACAAAACATGACACGGGAGACGCTGAGCTTCGCTCCCACTGCAGTCTATCTCTGTTTCGGAAGATGAGGTTTGAATAAACAATAGTTAATTGTTTTAGGGTTCTTTGGAAACGAGACGACTCTACCAGCGAGTAACATCCAGAATCCCAAAACCAAGCTCAAGAAATCTCAGAGAGTGCAGGATATCAGCGCAGACTCAATATATACACTGCCTACCTGCAATATTTTATTTCCGTTCCTGCCCCAAACATATCAGAATACGGGTGGAATATTTCCTGTCGCCCTCACAATATTATATTATATACAGATTACAGATGAATTGAGCCCCCTTTTTATTCCCTGTCCCTGGACGGCCTCTTCCATGTTGTCTAGAAAGTTAGTTACAGACAGGCTGGTTGATATGCGCTGATTTCCCACACAATGTAAAAAATGACGAATGAAATTGGCCATTGCTTGTTATTTCTGTAATGATTTGGCGCCGGTTCCCGCTGTTGCTGGAGCACACAATATGTTCGGTACGCTTCATTGTGTGCTGCCTTCTCCTTTGAATTAAAAGCCCGAAGCCGAGCCGAAGTCTCTAAATCTGACATGCTTGGCCGTGGAGTGCAATGCTGGGTCTGTGTCTGGACTAAAGGAAGCCACGCACAGCAGTAGCCCAATATGCTGCCGGCTCACAAATCAGACGGCATATTGTTCATTCATATTCTGAGATACATTATTATGTAGACAAAAAGTGCCAGGCAAGCAATGAAAATAAATTAGTGCATCTCACACGGACTCCCGAAATATTGGCCGGCCAAAGAAAATATACCATAAAATGCCACTGCAATCAACAAGAAGGAATAAGGTAGAGTCAGTGACAGAATGTCGGGTTTTGGTATATTTACGGTTTGATTAAGTGAATTTTAAGACTGCCACAACTACAAGAAAACAATACATTTTTGCAGTTTTGCCAGAGAAAAATGTAAATGATCTTTAAAAACCCAGTTTACTTCTGCTAAAACAGGGCGCAACAACTGTAAGATACCTGGCTTTATATACATATAGTATAGATAGATAGATATTAGGACACAAAGTGACATTACATGTAATCAGAATCTCCAGGCAAAGTGTTTATTGTGACGCACGCCTTATGTCTGAATGTGTGTTGTGTTAAACAGGTACTCCATATTAAAGGATGAAGCAGGCTGGCTGTACATAAATCCACTCAATGGCACAATCAACACCACGGCCCCTCTGGATCGTGAATCCATATTCGTCCACAACAACACATACACTGCACTGATCCAGGCAATAGACGATGGTGAGTATGACTTGTACTTTTCTGGCCCTCAAGCTGCTGTTCCTACCATGCATAACAGAGAATGCATTCCTGTATCTATTGGAATTGCGCTATGAATATTAGATTCCCAGCTCAGGAGTAAATGACATGTATTACCGCTTGTTTATGTTCTAATATGAACAAAATCATGAGAAATCGTGCTGGCAGCAGAGAGCCCTAAAGCGAGATCCTTCAAAGGTCACCACTTGCAGGCAGAGATGAAATGGGTTAGCGGTTTAAGATGCAGGCCATTTTTAAAGGATAAAAAGTCATTATTGGAAATGTCAATCAATGGAAACGTGATATAAATAAAACGGGGCACAAGTGCTGCTATTTAATATGGATGCTTTGCAGTGTGACGATTGCATTGTTGGTAAGGGCTGGTTATTACAGTTCATAACTTCAACTATCAGGGTTATTGTATGGAAGCAAAGGTGCAGAAATCCACCCCTCCTGGACAGTGGTACTAAGGTAAGGGGGTGCTACATACAGTAGAGACTGAAAAGGAACGATCTATTACCTAGGAGTAGTTGTGTTGTACTTTGCGTCCAGTGACTGGTGACCCCCTCTGAGCGTAGGGATGTGATAGAATTTCCAATTGCTCAGATACAAGCAGCATCTTACTGTGTGTGTTAGTATGCTGTGTGTATGTTATTATGTTACTGAATGAGTGTGTTGGTATGTGTATGTAAGTATGTTACTGTGTGTGTATGTTATTGTGTGTGTATGTGAATATCTAACTGAGCCTGTGTTATTTTTGTGTGTTACTGTGTGTGTGTTAGTGTGCGTGTGTATGTAAGTATGTTACTCTGTGTGTTGGTATGTATGTGAATATCTAACTGAGCGTGTGTTAGTATGTGTGTAAGTATTTTACTGTGTGTGCAAGTATGTTACTGTGTGTGTTAGTATGTTATTATGCACATAAATAAGTTACTGTGTGTGTTAGTATGTGTATATGTGAATATCTGAGTGTGTTTTAGTATGTGTGTTTGTGTATGTTACTGTGTGTGGTGGTATGTGTGTGAGTATGTTACTGTGTGTTGTATGTGTGTGTATGTTACTGTGTTTGTTGTATGTGTGTAAGTATGTTACTGTGTGTGTTAGTATGTGTAAGTATGTTGCGTGTGTGAATATCTAACTGAGCCTGTGTTATTTTTGTGTCTTACTGCATGTGTGCAAATAGCTAACTGAGCGTGTTTTAGTATATGTGTGTATGATACTGTGTGTGTTACTATGTTACTGTGTGTGTTAGTATGTGTGCAAGTATGTTACTGTGTGTGTGTTAGTATGTTACTATGCACATAAATAAGTTATTGTGTGTGTTAGTATGTATATATGTGAATATCTAACTGGGTGTGTTTTAGTATGTGTGTGTGAGTATGTTACTGTGTGTGTTAGTATATGTTTAAATATGTTACTGTGTGTGGTGGTATGTGTGTAAGTATGTTACTGTGTGTGTTGTATATGTGTAAGTATGTCACTGTGTGTGTTAGTATGTGTGTATGTTATTATGTCTGTTAATATGTTTGTAGGTATCTCACTGTGTTTGTTAAGTATGTGTGTATGTGAATATCTGTGTGTTTTGGTATGTGTATAAGTATGTTACTGCATGCCTATGTTACTGTGTGTGCTAGTATGTGTGTAAATATGTTACTGTAAGTATGTGTGTATGTATCTTAGCATGTGTTAGTATGTGTGTAAGTATGTTACTGTGTGTAAGTATGTGTGTATAGTATGTTACTGTGTGTAAGTATGTGTGTATATATCTTAGTGTGTTAGTATGTGTGTGTATAAGTATGTTACTGTGTGTAAGTATGTGTGTGTATAAGTATGTTACTGTGTGTTAGTATGTGTGTGTGTGTAAGTATGTTACTGTGTGTTAATTAGTATTGTTTGTTTGGGATTTAGGAGCCATTCTTTTCTTCATAGTCGCTGCCCCCTGTTTTATGATAATAGTATGGAGCCCGAATGAACTGGCAGTCTCTGTCTGTCTCTTGTTTGACAAAAAATCCTGACAATTTGTCTTGATAGAAACACAATTAATCCTCCTTATCTTTTTACTCACTGCGGCAAAATGAAGAAACGCACTTCATACGCACAAATTACAGGAAAATATTGCTTTAATATGTCATCACACAGCCTTGATTAAAAATGAAAGAGATGAGATCGGGGCTTAATAGGACAGTTGTGCTCTAGTGCTTATTACCAAAGCTGAAAGAGATTCCGTATCTAAATTACATCTACAAACACACGATAACAGAATTAGGAGTACACAATATTTATCTAAAGAGCTTCTCGCCGGTAAATATTTACAAAGCCTTCGCTAATCGGGAACTCGCAGAAGCACCAGATAGCGTTGAGATGTTTTAAGCGTTGAGGGCAAACGTCACTGGGAAAGAAACGCGTCGTGTTTGTGCGCTGCGGGGCGGGGGGTTCTGAACGTGAAGGAAATCATACGAGTCGTCGTCGTCTTTCCCATCGCGTTTCATTATTGTGTTTATTTCTCTCCCGGTAATATGGAGATACGTACACACCGTCATCCCAATAACAAATCATCAGTTCTGAACAAATTACCAACTAGCCTTATTCCTCACTGAGTAGGGAAATGATGACGAGAGGGCGTCCGGCATGATCGGTCCTGTCTGGAAAGACAGCAACTTAATGAAATGCACAAAATTCTGACTTTTATGATCGTATTTCAAACGTTCCATTGTGTTTCCATCCCTTCTGTCTCATGACTTTTTTCTTAATAAAATATCAAGATCCAAGAGCTTATTGGATTCATATCATAAATTCAATTAATCCGATCAAAAGTGAAAAACAATTTATTTTTCATTAAAGAATTGGATTTTTAACAGAGTGCAGCGCCGTCTCAGAACAATGCATGCCGGTTCCATTGTCATTCCGCCGCTGTTTAAATACACAACATATAAGAGGTTCTCTTCAACCTGCACACTGAATGTTCTAGAATACAGAGCTAAGGAAATGTGACAGATCTGCCAGATTCATTACGTTCGGTAGTTTAAAAAAAAAATAGAGAGAAAAAGACATTGAAATGCTAGAAAAGTTATTGTGAGGCTGCTATGGCAACAAATCTGTTCATCTGATCGGCGTAGTCTCCTTGTGTGACAGTTACGTATTCCCGGGAAATATGTAAATGAGGCAAAATAATGAGATCAGGGCATTTCAAGGGATGGCTGCTGACGGTTGTAGTGACCTCTGCCATTTACTGATTTCAGGCACTCCTCCGGCTACCGGCACGGGCACCTTTCAGATTACTCTGGAAGATATTAATGACAACGCGCCCTACATCCACCCTACCTTGGCAAAGGTGTGCGAAGACGCCAAGGACCTGAATGTGGTTGTGCTAGGAGCGTCGGACAGGGACCTCCACCACAATTCCGAATCGTTTAAGTTTGAGCTGGGCAAACAGACCGGACCGGATAAAGCATGGAAAATCACTGCCCTGAACAGTAAGTAAATTAGACGACATCGCCTGCACTAACCCGGTGGGCTGAGGAAAAGACTTGTTTCCATCTTTTGAGGCATCTTGGATGATTCCCCAGTTTGGTTGTAAAAGCCTTTGTCGCGCCCGTCGCCAGCACCTCTATAGGCGGTGCATTCCACAGCTTTACAGCCCTCACTGTCACAAACGTCTTCACGTTTTCAAGTTTTAATGGCATTGTAAGCCGATTCACCAATGTAAATAACCTGCAGCCAAATTATTACTAAGCCGAGTGTGGCTTCGGTCAGTCAAGGAGGCATGTAGCTGCCGGGTATTTGTTGAAGATACTGAAAGGTTTTAGTTAAACTACATCTTAACACACGTCCAAACATTTCAAACAACGCACGGCTCATTAAGTACAATAATGCGGCTCTATTTATGGATTTTAACTTTCCTGCAGTTAGGCTCCCACTTCAGTTTTATGACAAGTCAAAGAAATGCCCGTCAATTAAAACTCTTCCCAAAGAAGTTGAAAGACTAGAAATAAAAGCAGACGAACTCCTTGTCCTTTGCAGAGAGAGGTGAGGGTGTATTTTGTAGGATAGATGGAGAGATTCAAAGTGCCCCTCTCTCTATTTAATACCGTTCATTGTACTCAAAGTCAAAGTACTGATAAGTAACATCTTTATTACTGAAAACCATTCTTGTCTGTGATCTAAAGATCTCCGCCACGTACGATCCTAAAATAAAGAGGTCTTCGCATTCCTACGGTATCGGAAGTTTAAAGTCTGAGTGTTATTCTCCGCTGCCTGCGTCTAATTAATGCCCAACCTGTGGATTTTTGCAGATACTCATGCCCAGGTCAGCCTCGTTCATCATCTGAAGAGAGCCAATTACAACCTGCCGGTGATGGTGACGGACGCCGGGAAGCCGCCTCTGACAAACACAACAGAATTAAAAATACAAGTGTGTTCTTGTAAGAAGGGCAAAATGGACTGCAGTTCAGCCGGTGCCCCTCACATCAGCCTCGTCCTCGTCCTCATATTGTCACTCTCCAGTTTATTTTGTAAGTTTTAGTTTTTATTATACATACTGTGACCGTGAGACGGGGGGGGGGGTCTGGCGAGGTGTATGGGCCACGCGTGTGTTTTGCCCATTAGCATGCAGACTGCCCTGCTCAGGGGGAGTTCTTTGTTTAACAGACAGCAGTCCTTACAAAGCTTATTAAAAAATGATAAAACATGAAGCGTGTAATCACGGTGACTGCAGAGCCTCTTCTGTTCACAGAGAATTATTTCCTGTTAGCTCAGTTATGTTTTACTGATATTAGGAGGAGAGAATCTTATTAGAGGGACAAAGGGCCGTGTAGACTTTCACAGGAAGGTTGGGCCCAAACAGGATCTATATGGTTTGGGAAAACCAAATGAATATACCGTGCCTATTGTGTTATATTATATATATATTAAGGACCTATGGCTGACTCAATGCATAGAGCAGGAGGCATATAGCTCAGGCAATATATGATGAGCACTTTAATCTGACATTTCCCATAATTTCCCTTGATGCAGTAACTGTTTACAAAGCAATTCTATGTTTTTTCTGCACATGTAACACTACAGGTAGGTGTCAACGGGAGCATCCATGTTTGTTTTGGACACCTGCTCACTTTTATTGGTTTTATTGTTGACCTCTTAAAATATAGTGCCAACTATTTACTCAGCACTTTGCACTATACTAATGACCATGCATGGGCTGGTGCCATGTACACTACTAGCTTTGGCATACTGATACTCATTGACCATTACAGTGTATCCAATATTTTTGAGTATTTCATTCACATACATGCGTTTCTGTAATAGCAAGTCATAGGGCACTGAAGAAAAATGTCACCAGCAAGAGAGCCCTCATTCCGTTTATCTGTATCAACCAGATTTCAATTTAAGACAGAAATAAAGAAGATTGAAAGTATTCCGATGGGAATGCGGCGCTGGTGCCCACTAAACGGAGGGCTGTCTGCTCTCATCTATTTCCCAATAAGTCAGACGAAGCTTATTTACAAACCTGAGCGTGCAAACATCTAGGACAGGTGAGACAGATACCGGGGACTCGCCAATACCCAGCGTGACTCCGACAGACGTGGCGATGGCGGTATGTGCCGGTACTTGCACTGTCCCTCCTGAATCTGTATAGTGTGAGCTCCGCCGTATGCAGAGGATCTGTGAGAGCTGAATTCTGTGAATTAAAACAGATGGCAGGCTGTCACCCGGCCAAAAAACTAATCCACGGAACCGGCCAAAAATATAGAAAGCAAAAAGACAAAAAAGCTACTTGTATTTAGCTTTATATTTGGTCGTTTTTCATTATAATCCAATCAGTACATAGACGAGCATACACAACAGCACCATGCATACACAACAGCACCATGCATACACAACAGCACCATGCATACGCAACAGCACCATGCATACGCAACAGCACCATGCATATACAGCCGAGGTCGGGGCAGGGAACTGACTAAAAGCGCTGTAGCCAGTACTAGTAATTCACACGGTACTTCACACGGGCGCAGGTTTAAGGGCTCGCCGTTTGCAATCACGCTATAAACACTCAAGTGTTTTACCCTCCCCGATATACAGGAGGGAGAGCAGAATGGCTGCTGCCGGGAGGGAGACATTCATGACATTTGGTTTATAAAGTGTAGCTAGAAAACATGTCTAATGCCGGCGGGCTAAATGCCCCCTTCATCCGCCGTGGCAGCTAGAAGATGAATGCTGATCGTTCAGTATTAGTGAACATGGAAACAAAAACTATGTAAAGCGAAAATATTCCAAGGAAAGATCCCAGACCGCTCCCAGACTTAGGCCAATGTATTTACACGGGCCGCTGAACATTGGGCATCCAACATGTCGAGCTGCATGAAGGAAGACATACTCAGAGGCTGTCCAGCTGAACAGACCACTGCATTGAAAATGGGCCGTTAACAAGGGAGATCTCCCAAAGAGGCACCAGGGAACTGAATCGCCTAATAGGGTTACCTGGCCCTGCCGGCCAAGCCGCGACACACCAATGCTCTGAGAAATGACATAAAAACATAACACAGTCACACTTTGTACGGAGTCAGCGTTATAAGTCAAAGAAGTCAAAGGGGTATCCTACATAATAGCACGGAGATATATAATACAAATACAGGCACTGCTGCAGTACGTACATACAGATTATATACAGTATATATATATATATATCACTTTAACTCAGGAGAAATGTTATGTCCACTGCTGTAAAAAAGAATCCCAATTCTAAAGGCTCCAAAAATGTGATTAGCGTCCGGGGCATCGTTAATTGGCTGCAGTTAATGCCGGCGGAAATGTCACCGAGCGCCAGGCAATGGTTGAATTTTACGGTTCTGATTTTATGGCGATGGCTCAGCATTAACCTGTATTCACACATACAGCGACTATCGATTGGAAGGCCGTAGCGTTAATGACGCTACATACATCTCACACTCTTCACGTGCCAGCAATATGTGAGCTTTATATCTGTCCTCGAAAACATGGCAGATCCGCTCACCCTACCCCATGTTATATACAGATTACTGGGGGGGTGGAGGACCATGCACTGGTCAGATACAGAAGATACACTAATCAAGAGATAGCGGAGTAACGAGGGCAACAGAAATAGAGTTTTGGAAGGTGCGACATTCAGTGGGTCCGTGTCAGGACTGCCTTTGGGTTTAACAGACTGTGGGGGTCTGTCGGGCAGTCTGTGAAACGGAACGTGGCTGTGGGTGGCAAAAACCGAGGGGCCCAGGGCTGGATAGATCGATCTGCTAAAACATAAAAACTATTACTATTGAGTATAAACGTCAAAATGTACAGCACTTGGAGTTGAGTGACCATGATCCAAGTAGCTGGCGGGAGGCGCGCTTTATTACTTTGTTAACGAATGTTGGAAGCAGTGATTGGGTTAACTCTGCAGGGGCTCCAGACACTAGAAGGGATTTTATACCGTTTATTACTGCAAAGACCCAAATGTTTGTGTATATTTAGGCGTTTTCTTCAAGGCCTCTTAATGCTGATCTGTATTCTTTTGATGTTTGAACCGTGAAGTAAGTTTCAGCCGTTCTGACATCAAAAGAAGCGCAAGACAACTGGTGAGAGAGTAAGAGGCTCTTGTGCAGATTCATTAATATAAATTGAAATTTTAGTGTACGGCTTTATAGGGGAGACGCCACAGACATTAGACGAGCACTAGGGCTTTCTATCAAATTTATTCTGCTCTGCAATAAAATACGTTTATCTTCCTGCTCTGCTTACTTCAAAAGCAGCTGCAGTCGTGTCGGTCCGAAGGAGGAAAGGACTCTGTGTCTCGGTATCTGCTGCCAACGCTCCCCAAACCACAGCCACGCGGCAACTCCGTCCACACAAGTGGCCCGATACAAAGAATGAGCAGTCTGATATATAACAATCTTCTCCTTCCCACCCATCACATAACATAACCTTCTAATTTAACCTTCTAATGACAAAACCAAAGAAAGAATGGCGCCTGAGTGTGATGTTTGGCACATTCATGTCCCCGGGTTCGGTGTTAGGAGGGAAGCGCTTCATCCATAATGAATGGTGTGAGAGAAGACGGCACACTGTGACTTTCTGCACTCCGCACACAGAAGGCAGTTTTGTTCCTCCTGCTAATGTTATGTCTGGAAAATATCGCATAAGGAATGGCGCGCTGCTCTCAGCTGGAGCGAAAGGCTTGTTCAGCCATTACACCCATTATTTCATTAGTATTCCAACCTAATACCACCATGCCAACATCTTACAATACAGAGCGTTTACGCAGACAGCTCCAACATCTGAATTACCGCTCCGTAGGAACACGAATATTTCTCTTAAATTTGTTGTGCTCCTTGCCACCTAGCAATTATTTCCAAGTACTCACCTATCGAGTGCGTGATTTACTGCTCACTTCAATGTCTCTTAATTTGACTGGTGCAAAAAAAACTGGGGAAAAAAAACAAATCATGCTTTCCGGAGTATCGTTGCGGAATCGTATCCGTGACTCCTGTAATTGGAGTATTTCATGCTAACCTCATTAAATCTGCCTTTTGTTGATGTTTGGTGAACTGTATTTAACAGCAGAGCTCTAACAGGGTTAATTAAAACGGAATCTATTCCTGATTCTCTCTCTCTCTATATATATACACACACACACACACACACACACACACACGTGTGCATATTGTATTTATCTTCATAGCGCACGTTGTAATCATATTGTGCTGGGATCTTAAATTCCTTTACACCGGGATCTAAGAGATCCCCCCTTGACACCGGTGAGGTGATTCCGAGGCATGTTCACGTCCATTGGGTTCCTGCCCAAGTTACAAAGTCATACAAGAAAAGAAAAGATCTTCTAAAGGACCGAGCATTGATAACTAAGACCGTGATTATACCGTGTTTAGGGGTTCGTGAAGGAATCGAGTTGCGTGTATTGTACTCTCGCTTGTCGTAGTAATAAGTATGTCAAGGTGTTTTATTTTTCTTAATTACGAATCATTAACGTGGATGGCTTGATGTGTTTGACGGTTTGTCTCCTCTGGGACAACGTCTGTGAAATTGGGACACGCACAGCGCCCTATATTTGCGCTTTAATCACGCCATCGCATTACCATTTTTCGTGAGTGACAGCAGAACCTGTTGTACATTGCGAAATGAATCAGGTCTCTTTGGGCACGAGGATCGCCGCTCAGAACAAGGGAGTCTGTGTCTTACTATGACCTTCATTTCAAATGCTTTACCGGATTAATTACAGTTGATTATGCATCTCGACAACACGATGGCGGGAATCATCTCTTGCATATTTCTAATGTTTGTAAGACTGAGTTTAGGAAACCTACAAATAATTAATGTTTTTCCAGATATGGGATTATAATATGACCTCAGTCACTAGCGGCAGAGATCAGTAGGTGGATAACAGGAATTCATACAAGGGCCATTTGAGTTCTCCCTCAAACTGTTTGTAACATTGAGACTCAGAGTGCCAGGTTATGATGTCATGATGTGGTGCTTTGACTAATCCACATGCATTGATTGGCTAATGACCAAGAGAAGAGGCATCTCTATTGATGGCGGTATGTGTCCTCGCAGCTGGAGTGGTCACGGTGGCCATTTGGTCCTGCAGCCTGGCCGTAGCGGAGAGGATACTTGTCCTCTCTGTATGTCTCGTGTGCTTTAAACACAATAACTGGAGCTGAAACAACATATCATTTAATGATTTCTTTCCTGCCTCTTTAAACCTTCGCAGTACGTCTGAATCAGCACATTGCTTTCCAGGTATTTTCTCACCGACCCCGCGCTGGGTGCGCTCTACTCATCTACTCCACGACAGTCAGGGTTCGTAGGGTGCTTGCAGGGAAGCGTCTCGTGGCTTGTACTACTGCGATCTAGAACTTAAACATTAAACTTAAAGCAAAATCAAGATTGCTTGCCTCGGAATATAAATGTTCTCCCTAAAAGTGGGTGAGGATGATGGGAATTACAGTCCAGTTTGCTAACATGAACCCAACATTGTGCATGGATGTAGAATGAGTTTCTGGGATGTATTTGCATTCTGCGCTTCTAATAACTACCCGTTGCTTTATTTTGTATAGGTCTGTGAATACTGGTGATTTTTCTACGCTGGCTACCACATTGTCATGGCAACAGGAAGTGGAAAAAGGTGTTATCTGATGACCGCGTTTACAATTCCTTCACGACTAGGCCTCAACTGCTGCAGCCTCGGTTTGCTGTGCATTCTCAATTAGTCCATAAAGCTCCACACCAGTCCTTGACAGCATCTGTTCCTCCATTGTTTGTATTAATGGACGTTTACTGACAATACACGCGTTACAAGAATTCCGGATGAAAGACACAAGAACATCGCTTTGATCATGTCCTTCCCGACGGCCGGGCGCAGAGTGGTTACATGCACACGCGCACGCACGCTTTGGTTTAATGACATCGTACTGATTAGCAAACCTGGAATAGTCTGTCAGATGGGCGCGTGTCTGCTTAATCTGAATACAGATCCGAGACCACCCTGCAGCCAGGCGCGCTCCTGCCTGTAACCAGTGTGTCTCAAGAAAGCATGTTGTGTGCATTGAACCAAAACACTGCTAAATACACTGAAGGCTTTCCTAATGAGTTCATGTTAATACGATTACCAATCAAGATAGGACAAGAATAAAGGCATTGCGGAGCCGGGATGTTGGAGTAACAGATTAAAGATACATTCACGGTGCGAGTAATATGTAATTAACACATTGTAAGTCTGTCAGAAATAATTAGAGTCTCTTAACCCTCTCTCTTCTGGAGCAGCGTGGCATTCGTACCCATGAGTATTAAAGGGGCTACGCCTTTGCACCAGCCCATCTAATACACGGGGCGTGCTTAGTATCTGTGCAAAGAAGTCCTAGATGTGAAGATTGTTATCCCTTGTATTGCAAAGGGGTCTGCAGGGAACTGCTTATCCCTTTTGGAATGGAGGGTGTGATAAGGAATATGCAATCTGTACAACAGCTGTAACTATATTGGTGTTTCTAAAAGTGGGGTTTCCAAAATCAAGCGCGACCATTAAGAATCATGTACTGTAGCAATGTGTGGCAGGGGAGAAAGGTGAACAAAAGCAAACGAGAGAATGAACAGTAAAGAATGAGCTAAACGTAACGGCCACGTGAATGAATGGGGAAAAAACCCAACTATTTTAATGCTCAATAAGTTTGTAGTGTAATACTCACCGGCATGGCAGCAAAGAATCAATACACCTTTCACCGGCACACAGTACGCTTTCCAGATTCATAACACAATCTATCTTCCCTGCAGGATTTTACGGTCTTTTGGTTGCCCCCACTAGGTATTTTTTCTATTGCTATCATGATTTTTTTTTTTGCCTCCTCATGTATAAACATTTTAGGTAAAACACATTTGTCTTTAGTACATATACCCAAACACATACTTAAAGTAAAGTGGATATTTTTATCAGTCTTTGAAAAGGTATAAAAGTAAAAAATATATATATATATAGAATAAAGTTCTGTTTTTTTGTGAGCATGTCACAAATTTTAATAAAAAGACAATACAGTGCGTGTTGAGATTAGTTGTAAAAAACATTATCGGAGCTCACACCAAATTCTTATGAACTCTACTAGTGACATTGAGTGGCTCTAACCGGTCAGCTAGGATAAAGTGAGTCTTTACAGCGCGTGTCCCCTTTCTTACTCCTCCGGAGTAGGGGGCTAGTAGACTTAGTTTAAACAGATAAAAAGCTTTTATTATGCAACTAGAAACTTTCAGCTGCATTCTTTAATTAGCATTTCTACTGTATTATTTTGGTCATATGTTGTCTTTAAAGCAAACGTGTTTCTGGAGAAGATTCCTTGTATGTACTTAATAGTCTTTTTTTTAAAAGAGATTTAAAGAAAATATCTCAAAGCTACACTGATAACGGGATGTGTTTGTGACGTAGAACATGTTGTACAACGCCTGGACCCCAAATCCATAGATTCGATTGTCATGCTTGATGGGTATGTTCAGGACTCTGGGAGCCAGAGGGTACGTGACTGTACCGCGGCTACCGTCTGAATGATACAGTAATGTCCTATCAGTAGTTATTAGACATGAAGGTGTAGTGATTGAGCGATTAGGCCACGGAGATCATTCAGTATTGATTAGCAACACTCCAGCGGTTTATCAGCAGCTGGAGAGGTTGCCAACCACCGCGGTGCTATTCACAGTATCAAGCTTATCGTCCCTAATTAAAAGATTCTAGTTTTATAACAAAATAAGTATCTTTGTTGTTCTAGGTCATGCTAGATGAATGTTCTAGGTGAGACAAGTATTTACAACCGTATTTTCCTGCCCAATTTGTTTTTCAAACCAAATATCTTGAAAATGTCATCTGTATGTTTCTGTTTGGGGAGAAGCAAACCAAGAGCCTGTGTTAAGCAATTTCACAGATTTTCTTAGTGGTCGTGATTTGAATTATAGACAGAATGAAAATGTAAAGTAAACTTAATGTAAGAATGAATGTTTGGACCTATAGTGGTAATAGGTGGGACAAACTGTTTAAAGTTCCAAGTAACACTAGCTGCTTGTCGATGTGCTGTGCAGACCTGTCTCTTATGTGATACTGAGATGCCGAGTATCTGTCCACAGTGCCCTAAATTATATATATAGTCTCTCTTGGGCACAGAACTTCACTACAGAAATAATGATGACCTCCTCTTGGTTACACGGCACCTAGCAGTCCTAGTCTTGGAAGATGATTATAACTATAAAAGCCAGACTTTGGTAAATACATATATTCTGTTATTTTCTTACATGAGATTTGCTATCCTCCCAGTGAACCACATATCTCTATCAGCTACCAATACCTGTTAACCATGCCGAGCCGCTGCATGCACACAGGTATAAAAACCTTTTCCATTACTGTAGATTCCAGTTTGGATCAGTGTCATGTCCAAGACACACTGCCAACGTTAGGACTATCTCAGTCTTGGCTGTGGTATACAGTAGCTTTCTATTTCCTTTTATTGTTTTGTAAAGAAAACAAAAAGGCACGCTTTTGAACCCATTTTCTTAACAAAACACAAACAATTTACAATGCCATATAATCCAGGATTTCCTGACAAATGACGCAACCATTTTTATATTATCTGTATATTTTTATTTTACCTGCCTCCGTTCCTCTCTGGTTCGCTGGAATGAGGTGATCTGATCTCACACATATCATTAGCTCTGGCACAACAAAAAGAAGAATGTTTTTTCGAGTCCTTGAAGCGGCTCAGAGCTAAGCAACTGGTATGCATAATACGCCATTAAGATACATTGAAGAGAAGGTCGTTCTCTGGCATAGTGCCCACGGAGACAATAATGCAGATTGTGCGGCTGTGTGCCGGAAGGGCACGTATGGGAGGTGATCGGAATGAATAGGAAGCGTGTAAGGTTACCCAGAACCTGACTGAATAATGTATTATCGGGCAATCTAGTATTTAGATCTATATATTGTATGATTGGCACTGGCGGCCCCTGTGAAAGAATAATTTACACCTAAATTCAAATATTGGTTTGCAGAACTATTATAATAAAATGTAAACTCGGTATTACTGAAAGTTGTTATTAATCTGTTCCTAGTTCAATAGTCTACTTCCCTTTATGTTGGTTGGGGTGCTGAGCTGACCGTGTACCCAAAAGGGATAATAAAGAGTTTGGCCAAAATACACGGAGAATACGCCAATGTAAAAAATAATAATAATAGCTCTAAAAAAAAAAGCAGCCTCATCCAGCCGCAAGATATGGATAATACATAATGTTTCAACAACGGTAATAATTACACATTAATGAGACTTTTAATCTTAAATTAACTGGTTCAAAGTGTTTATTTTTATCAGCAGCTGCTGCTGGCGTTGGGGAGATGCAGAACGTTCTTGTTTCTCAGCTGTTAGTTGGTACAGTAAAAAGATTTTAGAGATCCAGAGCATCATGGAGGATGGAATATTTGGAACCGTGGGTCTGTAAACCGAAACGTGCATTTGCTTTTTGCTCGGCCATTTAATTTTTTTAATTCTCAAAAAAACAAAACAAAAAAAACAAACCAACATAAATCAATGAGGAGATGAAGTCTAAGTTTAAATCTAAAAGTCGAAAGCATTATTTTCACTCAGCATCTTCATTGAGAAACTTTTTTCTCCTGAGCTCTGTACTGGTGCAGCGTCAAGCTAATTAAAAATGTGGTTTGTAGGAACTGTTAGCTAGAATCTTCTGGATACGAGAATGTGCGGCTGCCTCCATCACAGCAGTCCATCCTCTTTCTTCCCGACACGTTATTACGGGGTATGCATATGGGCCACACTCGGCAATCACCTGGCAGCTGGGAAATAGGCCTAAGTACATGTGTGTGATACGTGTGATATCACACGCTAGAGCACCGTCCCCGCAGCATCTCTATGCCAAACGTCAGGCTCTGTGTATTAGAAACTCCATCGTGAAATGAGGTCATGAGTGTTGCAGAACACGTATTATCTCATTTCTTTTTTTCCTCAACATTTGGTGAAAATTTAATTTTCTTTCCACCAGAAAAAGGCAAAAATGTAAAGAAAAGACTCTTTTTCCCTGCACATGTTCTCCAGCGAGCGAGTGCCGTGGTTGCTGAATTGCTTGCTGTTACTGAGGTGTAAATAAGCATTTTGATTTATGATGTGGTTGCAAAGAAACTTGTAATTTATTTGTGAAATGCTCAAATAAAGGATCTCTGGACTTTTACCTATATCGCATTACTGTGTATCTTATTGAGGCAGCTTGGTCTCTTTCTGCTATACAGGGGTATAATCACCACATGGAAAGTTCCCGCTCAAGGCACCGTTCTTACAGCTTTATACACATCAGTAGCTTTGAGACAATAGATAAAAACTCTGAGAATAACAAGAACAAGCGAACAACCCAAATAAAGCCATTTGGCTGCAAACGGCGGCTATTAGCAGGTTAGGGCTCGTTACTACAAGCTGTTTTGCAGTTGTTTAAAAATTAATGTGTATGAGCTCGTTGGATTTCTCATAAACTGGGGCCGGGCAAATGTGTGACTTAGGACCAAACTTGCTAAGCAGCTGTGAGCGAGGTCATGCAGAGCGACCAATTTAAGATGGGGCAAAAAATGTAGTAGAAAAGATGGAGCCGCGGTTAGCAGGATGATGGGTTTTGTCCAGACGTAAAAGCAGAGCTAAAGCCCCCCAGGATAGATCCAATGCTCACTAATACAAAACATCACATACAGCCCTTCCCTTCTTCTCAGTCGCTCCTCTCCATTTCCCAAGAAACTATTTGATTGGCGAGGCCATGACAGACAACATTCAAGAAACCTCCCCGTATGCACTGTGTCGCCGCATTCGGCCTGGGTTAGTGAATACGCTGTGACATCTATAAGTCCTCCAGTTGTAATCAGTTTTAATGAAATCTGCCGCCGGCCAGACAGGGCTAAAAACCTGCGCGGCTGACGTGATGATGAAGAGGTTTCATAGACATCCTCTCCTGGCACCACTAGAATGTTTGGTGGAGGGAATACAAATATAAGATGCTAAATAAACCTCACAGCGTCTTCTCCAGAGAAATGAGCTTGTTTATGCCTCCAGCCTGAAAGTGGTTAACATAACTTACTGCAAAGCAACAGAAGTAACCGCCTGAAGACTTCACCTTCTCCCGAGATGGCATTTTAAAGGTAGGTACTGAGAGCTCCATCAGCATGTAACCTGCATTCATTCGCATGCAGATTGCTCTATCAAGCCCGAGCTAAATGACATACGTGTTCCCGTCATCAAGGTCGCGCTTTACACGGCGGCTTAGAGGTGTTTCTGGGACTCGGTGTCTCAGAAGACGCTCCAGATGGGAAAGGCCTGCAGGGTTTTTCTTTGGCAGGTTTCTGAAGACATTCAGTCCTCCTCCGGTAAAATAGCACTTCGTCTGTGCCGTCTTCAGACAGATAGCGGCATGAAGTTCTTCCTGGCATTTCACACGGCACTTTATAAATCAATGGCACAACGTTCCACTGAAATGCTCAACTGATTTGTAACCGGCTGCTGAATCTGATTTACTAAGATGTAATAAGGGGGTTCGATCTCTGGCCATCATTAAAAGCCTTTCTGTTTCACAACGATGACAGCGCAGAGCAAAGTTCACCGATGGTACTGGCACAGTGGGATCTCCGGCTATATATTATAAAGACTATAACGCAGGACACACACACACAACCTATCTACCAACACAAGTGCGTACCATGCTTAATTTTGTGAATATTTGTTCATCGAGTAGTACAGAGGATATAGGCAGAGGACTGTGATTGTGTTCAGTACAATACCTGTAACAGTCTGCACTCCAGTGCGCAGTAACTCACATATCCGCCCTATCCCACAGTTGCCAGACTCGTGTTTATTACACTTCAGCACTTTCCTCCCAGGGAAGCCATTACTGAACCAAAGCTTAAGCTTTTGGGGCAGGTTTCAAGAGAAATGAGCGATGCAACTTACAAAAGGATAAAATGAGTATTCTCACTTCAAAACACAAGCTCAGTCAGATGTTGAAGAGTGAACACACACCGACAAATCCACAGACGACTGAGCACGGATACACGTAAGTTAACTTGCATACAATAAGACGAAACAGATACCAATCTTAGTTGTATGACGCGTTAGTGTCGCACAACTCTGCTTCACTGCAAGCCACATCTAACACCAGCAATGGTGCCATTTACCATCACACCTATACCCACTCAAACATCTATATATTCCAATCACAGCTGGAGGTAGCTGCGTGTTCCAGGCAGGGTCTGCCTCTTACAATTGGACCCCAAATCCACGTGGCGTTTAAAGAGTTCGATGACTTGTTGCTGCATTGATTTGGGACGGTCCATATGGAGAAGGAATCAATGGGGCGTGAAAAGTTCTGTGCACCATCCATGAACAGCAATTAGCTTGGCCACTAAATAGTATCACTAACTACAACCGACTGGGAAATCAGACTTCTTTCCAAGTGCTAATCTCGCCAGAGAGATTTATCAACCATTTTATGTTCATCGTTTTATGATACAGAACAGCAGCGGAATGTAATGTCACCATTTCATAACATTAGATTAATGGCGCTCTGCTGCTAACTTGATCATATACACTCGTTTTCTCTGCGGCATATTAATTATCAGGAGCAAAAACATTTATTTTAAAGTGTTTTCAGCAAAATGCCACCTCAGAGAAGCATTTACGCGCGTAAGACAATAATACGTTTCTCTTTTCTCCCCAGTCCTGAATCGCTCTGGAAACAATTAGTCTCCTGGAATCTTGTGATGATTACAGAAGTGACAAAGACTTTATACTAGATTAGACCGGCCAAAGGAGAGCGTCAACTGCTGCCAAAACAAAACTCCAAGATCTTCGGCAATTTGTTCTTATTTTTTATTTATTGATGATAAACGGGAGCTTAACACCTCAACAGCTGAGGAAACAATATTTGGGCAGAATTGTTCTACTCAGTAGAAGAGATGGTGCCCCCCGCAGAGCGTTCCTGCAACAAAATAGGGGAGTAGCATTGCTTTGTGTGAAATGAATCCATCTAAGCAGCACTTGGCTGTAATTAGTCCTAAGTCTGTTGACAAGTATTTTCGCTCCATCTGTCGCATAAAAAACATTGTAAACTCTTATCACCATCCATATAAAACTTTTAATTGGCCTGGACACTTGCTTGACATAACATGTTTGAGCTGGTCCATGAAATGAAGACCACAATCAAATGACACGCTCGGCGGTTGATTAATTAACATTGTATCAGACGTGCCTGAGCTGCCACTGTCTGCTGAGTGCCAAAGGTTTCTGTCTGCTCGTGTTTCTCTTGGTCTGACACTAAATCCTTTACGTTATTCATTCCCTGACACGATTTTTACAAAGCTACAAACAGTGGCCTTCATAGGAAGCAACAAACTCTGTCTCACTCGCTGCTGTAAGACGTTTGGCTGATCAGCCATTTCCGTTACCGTCCTGATTTTAGTCTTTCTTGGCGCAGGAATAGTATGTAAATGTAATGTAAAGAAGCGGTTCTGTTACATCATGCTGAAAATGACCTATAACAGGTTAAGTTAATGGAGCGACATGACATCTGCAGCAGCAATCCTTTAATTATGTTCCTAAGTGCTTTACTGGGCTTCGAGGAAGAAAAATGATGTTTGTTTATTGAAATTACTAAAGAGCCAAAGTGGATAGAGTGCGTGTGACGGTCCGACCTGCTTCTAGCTGGGGTTTGTGTTTACAGGACGGGAAGTAGCGGCTTTGTACAAACAGTAACCAATTTTCTTTTACCCAAATTGCAATTTGTAACTAGAAATTTATTTGCAACCTCTTTGACTTCTCTGGTGTCACGTGGACTGCAGTGTTCTGAAAGCAACTGACTTAACCTCAAGAGGAACGCAACCAAACTCCAAAAAAATGAAACATCTCAACCAAACAATCCAAACCCAGAATCAACCCAAAGCATCAACTACCCCTCAGGGTGAACAACAAGACAACCAGCGATGGCAACAGCCTCTCTACCGTTGGCATAGCACGGAAAGCTGGGATCCTGCTGTAAACGTCGTTGATGGGGCCATTTCCATCATTTGACAAATGCCATCAAACCTCACTGTAAAGGAATACATTCAGAACTTACTACCTTTATCACTTGAGACGTGAGGGCCGGCAGTATCTAAAGCCACCCAGTACCTGCTATAAAACCCCAAGGACAGACAACATAAATAAACCCCCCAAACTTCTCAGTCTCCAGGAAGTGTTTCCAATCTCTGCAGCTATTAATTTCAACCTTGCCAATCATGCTTCACTAAAGCACAATACGAAAGGCATATTCATCTACCGGTCAGACTCTATTGTTGCACAAAGTCATTGTGACGCTTACCTCGATGTGGGCTTTTCAGCTGCTTGCATTGTGATTTTTTAAATAGCTTTTTTTTTTCGCTAAAACTTTTCTTTTAGAAGGAATAAAAGAGCCTTTCTACAAAGTTCACTATCTGATGAAGATGAGCGCGCATGTTGTTTTGATGAGGCACGGGCATTCATGCTTCTAATAGCATTTTGTATTTGTTTTATTTTAGCCTACCAGAGCTAATGAAATAATTTTGTGACATTTACAGCTTGATTTAAGTGGTAATTAAAGCTGAATTGATCAGACATTCAGTTCTGGAAAATCCAGCTCATTGTAAATCCTTATCTGGTTTACTGAACCGGTGGCCTGTTCAGAATTTAAATAAAAATATGTTGATTTGAAAAACAAAAGTTTCTCTGTTAGTACAAAAAACAAACAAAAACAATGTGTTTCTTATTGCAATTTCCCGCAGAAGGCTGCCTTTCTTATTAGTGCCAGCCATTAGCCCAATCTATGTCACTTCATCACACAGCCTTTCGCTCAGCAGATGGATGTGTAAATGAACCGATGTCCTGCTGGGCACAGCGTGTAGCTCTATGAACATGTGAAGAAAGGCACATGTATCAATTTGCCTCGGCACCGTACTGTACTATAGTAGGAGGCGATGGCACGCAAAGCTAGCAGAAAGCCGGGTATCTTCCTTGGGGTGTGCAAACAGAACAGGATAACCAAAACCAGGGGTCGACAAATCTGGTTTACATCTCAGTGCCAGCCAAAAAATGTCAGAGATAGGTTTTTTCCAATGGTATATTTTCATATATTTAATGTTTCGATCATAGCGCCGCTCGCCCTTCTCTTTAAGGCGATGCTCCACAATCATAAGCCCCCTAATATAATACATATACAGTGGCAACGAGAAGTATTTGAACCTTTTGGAATTACCTGGTTTTCTGCATTAATTGTTCATACAATGTGATCTACATCTAAGTCATAGACAATCACACTGTGCTCCAGCTAATAACACCCCTTCCATGTCCTTATTGAACCCATTAAACATTCACAGTAAGTGAACCCCTTGGACCATTCTTCCTTACAGGACTGTTTACGCTCAGCCATATTCTTAGGGTATCTGGTTTAAACTGCTCTCTGGAGGTCATTCCACAGCATCTCTAAAAACTTTAGGTCTGGGCTCTGACTTAGTAGATTTACTTCGATGTTTAAGGTCATTGTCCCATCACCCAACTTCTACCGAGCATCAGCTGGCAGGCAGCCACCCTGACGTTATTCTGTATGATACCTTCATAAACTTTGGGAATTCATTGTGCCCTCGATGATGGCGAGCTGTCCAGGCCCTGAGGCAGCAAAGCAGCCCTTAATTAAGATGCTCCTTCCACCATACTTCAGTGTTGGGAGTGCGTTTTGGTGTTGGTATGAGGAGCTCATGTCACACTATACGTAGTGCTGCATGTTCTTCCTGAACAACCCATCATTTCATCACTCCACAAAACATTTCTCCAGTAGCGCGGTGGAGTGTCACGGTTCTCTTTGGCAAACTTCAAGTTAATAGCGGAGAACAGCGGCTTCTTCCGTGGTGTCTCCATGGACTCCATACCTGTTTAATGTTTTGCATGTGGTGATGTCGTGAACAGAGCTGTTAACCAGTTCCAATAATTCCTTCAAGCCTTTAGCTGTTACTCTAGGGTTCTTAGCCACTGTACTAAATTGTCTCCATTTGTAAACACTTTATCTAACTGTGGACTGATCAATATGTGAAATCTTCGAGATTATCTTGTAACCCTTTCCAGCTTTATGCAAATCAACATTTCTGGATTTCTGAGATTTCTTTTTTGTGAGGAATGATTCACATCAGCAGATGAGTTTTCAGTTTTCCAGTTATCCAGTTTCATTGATAGGGCTCCAGGTTTGCTAACTCCCGACTCCAATTAGCTTTTGTTCAAGTGATTAGCCTAGACTGGCTTTTTCCAATCACTATGGACAGGAACAATACTATAATTGGTGCACAGGATTCGTTGAACCCTGCCCTAATTCCACCAAAGTTATCAGACAGCTCATATGGGTTCACCTCATGAATCAAGTTCAGCAACATCTGTAATGGATACAGGTAACAATTCCATATCCCCTGAAAGATTGTATAAACTGAGATAACATTCGCTATGAGTCATCTTTCTTCATCAGACCCAAGGGCTACAATTACCCCTTCCACGTCATGTTCTTCAGATGTGTATGTACACTGCACAGCTCCTGGCATATAAATGCATCGCTACACTTACTGTTTGTTAGTATTGTTTTCATGCGATGCTTACGGAACAGATTCTAGACAATTTCAAATAAGCTGGGGTGAGAGAGCAGAGTCTTGTTGTCAGACACATGACAAGACATGCAAGCTGGTGTCCTGACCTCTATTATACTCATTAACTGAAGGGAAATTCAGGAAGGAGCCACAAGTTTTGCTGCTTCTAGTGGTTTAATTCAAGGTTAGTTATAGCTCTGCCATGCAGTCTAATTTGAGGAGATGAGACAGTTCTCCTGCGAGAATATTACAAAGCTGCCACAAATATGTATAACCATGAAGCTCCAATAACAATTTATAAAAGCCCGTCACACTAGAGAGTGTGTTTTCTTAGCATAGGACAGTGTTTTCTGCGTTAGTATGTATTACACGTCTCCCTGTCCTCCCTGTCCACGTCGAGTTTAATGCCATATTAAAAAGCATCAGTAGACTGCAGGCTTCCCGTCTCTGTTTTTTACGGTGAAACTGGCCCCGGTGTCAGACAGTTTAGAGAGCTCGGTGTTATTTTCTGTTCGTGGGACAGCAGCTCATCTTACATCAGTAGTTACAGCCGTGCCGACATCTCGGTATATTTCCAGGCACTGGATGCAGGTTTTACAGTTATGTACAGCTGTTCTAAGCCAGAGTCAACACAATGTATCACTTCACAGATTAATGATTGCATCTGGGTTTTAACCCAGTGAATAATATGAATAATTCAGTTTGTGAAGACCTTTAGACAATACCCTTGTATAATTTGGGTTCATTGTACTTCTGAGAAGACACAGATCATAACTCCAAAGTAACATTTGAGTTCTCTTAGCTTCTCCAATAAACAAAGAACAAATTATAAACAGATCTAAAGTTCTCGGCTCTCGCTTCCAGATTCCGCAGAAGCTGAGATAATTCGATGTTATCTTTTTGAATGTTTAATCCTACTGATATAAGTATATGGTAAAATAATGTATCTTTCAGAAAAATATGAGTATTATATATATATATTGCATTATATTTTTTACTCTGTATCCACTGCTGCCCAAGGGACTGAGTACATAAACAGAAAAAAATTGCAACTTGCTTTTTTCCTGTCTTGTACATTTTATTACATTTTTAACATGTTTTTTTTAACAATACTTGGGGTAAATTTAGTTCTAGTGCCCCTTATTACCCATAAAATGATATTATTCATGATTCTAATTGCAGCAGATGCGCCTTTGACACTTCAATATTTTTTTATACCAAATATGAAAACATATCCGTTTTATACCCTTTTACTTTTACACATGACAAGGAACGATAGAACAAGGTTTTCTAAATCATTCGAGGTATTCTATCATCTACCGCCCCAACAGATCTAAGAAGAATTAACCCAACAATCCAACAATATAAAGTCTACTTAATCAGTTTTAATACATCGTTCTATATCTATTCCAAATAAAAATATAATTCCATAATCCTTTGGGGGTTTTTTTACTCTCTGCACAACACAATATCTTTTAATGTTATGCAAATCACATTTTTCAAAAAACGTAACACTTGTTTAATCAAATCAAATTAATCCTGAAAACTCCAATTTCTGAAGCTAAGCGGCCTCGACTCGCTGCCTTTTTGTTTTATAGCGCTGTGCCGACGGGAAAAGACTGAAAACAAAATAGAGCAAAATGAGGAAGACGTAAAATGTAATATATGGAAGGCTGATTACTGGGGCATTTCTTTCTATTTGTTACAGATTAATATGTTAATTACGGTGCATATTTTGTGTAAAGATTAAGTAGAAGAAAAGTAAATTTATTTTTTTGAACTGGCTTTTTTCCCCTTTACAGTCCATAAATTAGCCAGCAGAATGCATAATGAGGGACACAGACACCTCGATTGCTAAAACATTATGCAAAGTGTTGCCGCGTGTAAGAGATAATGTCTTTTATTTCAACTAAGCACTTTATTAAATATAACTGATGCTTCCTCTTAACTCCTGTTATTTTCTTACAAAGTGTCTGCCTCCAGAAATGGAAGGAATGAAATCTGAATTCACCCGATACAGGTATCCGCGGGAGCAGCAGTTACTCTCACATCCAGCCCATGGCATCCACAGACCTAACGGGCAACATTTCATTTCATTTAAGCAGCTGCTCTTTTGCAAACCCAGTTTTGTGTCTGCGTTTGAGAGATTTCTATATTATATATAAATAATTATATATATATAATATTCTCTTCACATTCTATCTCTTGCTTCCTTAGTGGCTATCATTACTCTGGAAATGGTCAGGAAACCGCTGATTTTACCAAAATCCCCAAAAAAACAAAAAGCCATTTGAAGTTAGTTACGGCCCTCAGATCAGAAGATTGGACACAATGGACGATCACAGTTAGAACTGTAAACTAGTTTGCTGTAATGTTAAAGACATCCCGTGAACCCTGGTTTCCGCGCTCTAGAATAAGTCATTAATATATTTTTTTCTCTTAAAGGCTATGCTGTTTTATGCACTTTTTCTGTTCTCAGGAGTATTGTTTAAGATATAAACCGTGTATTTTTGCTTTTCTTCCTGCATTGTGGAGAGATGAAGATGCTGCTGTCCCCGTAGGCCAACTCCTTACAGAGAAGATCCAGATGCCTGAAGTCTTAAGGAGGCACAGAGTTCACGTCTCTGGATTCTCCTCGTTATCCGTCTGCGAAAGAACTCCGGCAGAAGGTAGAAGCACAAACAATGTTTTAACTATATTTCAGAAAGAACTATCGGGGCAGCTATATATTTATATATTCTCCGATTCAACACACAAAACTGAATGGTACTGATGGTGCTTTGAGGCTCTGCTGTCTGAATATCTATGATGGTCAAGTGTGTCTGGAGAATACAAAGTATTAAAACTTCAAGAGCCTTATAGACAATGCCTTAGAGCTGCGCATGCCAGCCGGTCCTGAGAACAAAATCTGGCAGACATTACAGCAGGATTATCAAAGTAAATTAAAATGGACTTTATTTAGTCAGGGGAAAAAAACCAGGTTTTAATCTGTGTGCGCAGTGTACAGGGCGTAATTATGCTAAAATATTCTCTGTCGCAGCATATTCATTGACACGGTCCCACAAAAGTCTAAAAGGTGTCAAAATGTGATAGAACTTTAAAAACAGTAATAAAAAGGTTGTCTCCGAACCCATGTGTGAAATGAAGTACTTTGCTTAGCATTTTACAAGGTGATGAGGAAAAGTAACAAGAGTAGTCTTATAATGTAACTCCAAAGATATACAGGGTATGAAAACAAACACATTGTTACTAAATATATGGGATCGGAGCCACACGTTCCCACAGAAACTGAGCAACACACAAACCACAATAAAGCAAATAATAATAATAATAAATAAATAAAGGCACGTATCGCTCTATCCAAAAATAATGCATCATTTCAGCAGGGAACGTGTCTGCGCTGCACGGCCATTCACAGAAAGCCTCTGAACCAAGACGCCAGCCGTTCTGGTAAAGCTTTGCCGGCTCCCATTCCTCGCTCCCATTCCTCGCTCCCATTCCTCGCTTACTCTGCTGTCCTGTAAAAGCCATTGCGAGACGGCACGTGGGTAATGGGAGTCGTGCTGGAACCACGTTTCACTGAGTAACAATGTATCTCGTCATTTAAGATTCACAGAATTGTGAAGCGAATAGACAATAATACGATTTCTGTGAATGCCGGGCAGGTAGAATATTAAGATTGTAGGGAACGTTTAGTTTCAATTAAATGTATTTTCAGTACTGTTACCTGGCCATGGAAAGGGGCAATTAGCACAACTTACCCTCTACCAAAAGCCCCAACTATGGAGCTACCCATTCCCATAACCGAAACGGCCCCTTTCTGCCTGTGCAGGGAGCGGAGGAGCGAGGATTTTATATAGTATTTATATATATATATAGTATTTATATATAGTATTTTATATCGTATTATATGGGAACAATTTGCTAAAGAAATGTTTCCTTCCTCATTTCCTAGAAATTTAATGAGCATTTACTTTGAAGCCAAACTACGTCTGCATGCTTTTTAATTGAAATACAGCTCCCTTTGCATCTCATTATTAGGTGACTATTGAGTGTGCTAAATTAGCCATAAGGGGTTTTTTTGTGTGGAAAAGTCGTACAAAAGCAACGGAATTAAAAAGCAACTGAATTAAAGAGCTGAGAATTCATCAGATTCACATAAAATTAAGAAGGATGAAAAAGACCATAAAATGGAATGCTTGATCATCCGAACAGCATAAATGATTAAAATATTATTTTAAGTATATCTTCAGACAAGTTGGGAAGGAGATTAAATTTATATTAGAGATTCGTAGGAGGGGGAATCTGATTCATCTGCAGGAAGCTTGCAGGGCGCATGTTTATCTGAATAGACGCAGCCTGGGACTTGCAGGCTCCATTCACTAAGAAAGATCTAAAGCCTGGGGATACGTTATAAAACGTCCCAAAAACTTCTCGTTTACCAAACATCTCCAGGCTCCTGGGAGTTATCCGAGTGTTATATACCCCTTTGTTTCAATTAGAAACTTAACTGGGAATGAGCATAGCTTTGGGGAAAATCCATGAAATAAGCTATTCGATTCTTACTCATATTTGCTCATCATTTAAAGCATTCCCACATCAGGGCCTCATATTGCAATGGTGATCAAAGCTAGTATAATAATGCCAGGTATGTCTTTCTTCCCACAAACCTGGATATAGAGAGAAGAAGAGAGAGAGGAAAGAAGAAAGAAAGAAAGGGAGGAGGAGAGAGTGAGGAAGGAAGAAAGAGACAAAGGGAGGAGGAGAGAGTGAGGAAGGAAGAAAGAGAGAAAGGGAGGAGGAGAGAGTGAGGAAGGAAGGAAGAGAGAAAGGGAGGAGGAGAGAGTGAGGAAGGAAGAGAGAAAGGGAGGAGGAGATAGTGAGGAAGGAAGAAAGAGACAAAGGGAGGAGGAGAGAGGAGAGAGTGAGGAAGGAAGAAAGAGAGAAAGGGAGGAGGAGAGAGTGAGGAAGGAAGGAAGAGAGAAAGGGAGGAGGAGAGAGTGAGGAAGGAAGAGAGAAAGGGAGGAGGAGATAGTGAGGAAGGAAGAGAGAAAGGAAGGAGGAGAGAGTGAGGAAGGAAGAAAGAGAGAAAGGGAGGAAGAGAGAGTGAGGAAGGAAGAAATAAATAACCACAACCTACTTGCCTTGCAATGCTTAAAGAACTGATGTCCAATTATCACAACTCCTTTCATTAAGGTATTAGACATGGAATAACAACCCGTTAACCCCATTCCCGATGTTCCTGATCTGAGAGTTTACTCTATGCCAGAAATTTGACAAATAGTCCAACATATGATGATTATGATATGGACGTCACTCTTTCCTTACGTGCCATGCGGATTTTAATACTATATTGTCTATAAAATGCATCCTTATGAGACAAACGCTGTATATAAAAGTAAAACAATTGCTGGAAACTGCTGAAAGAGGCATAATATCGGTGACCCCAAGAATTAACATTTATGTTTCAAAAAATGGCATCCAACAAAACGCATTGTGTGGCTGGCTTAATTATTCCTATTTCTGCATGTTTCTATCTCAATAGCGGAGAGCTGCTGGGTGTTTTCAAAGAACATCTCTCAATATACAAAAGATATGTAATTAAAAGAGGAAAAAAATCCTTATTGCACTTCTACTTCTGGGACGCGCGATTCTCCCGCTATCTAATTTCAAAGTCTTTTTGTAAAGTGTTTGTGAGGAAATTGAATGAAGTCTGCACTCCTCTGATATCTTTACACTTCAGTGCCTGTCTCGTACATCCAATAGCCTATATCCATTACTGCTGCTGCATTTACCAACCCAAAAAAGACAGACGCTAACCTCCCATTTTCCCTTATTCTCTCCAATTTCCATCCCTCCCTGCACAGAATTGTCTCTAGCGGCCTGGAAAGTCTCGGAGAGAAGCCGAGGACGCATTTAAATGCAGGCATGGGGTTTAAGAAATATCGACATCTTAGAGATACAAAATATCTACCGAGGCTTCCAAGCACTGGGTATGATGAACCGAGGATGGGACGAGGTTTTACCGCAAGTATGGAGTCTAGGCGGGTCTAACCAGTCATGTCTTCCGACAAATCATATACGTCTATGCTTCAAAAAAAGCAGATACTCGCTAAATATTAGATAAAATATGATGAGTCTGCAGCTTGGCTGCACGGCGCTAAAACCTCTGTGACAGAATGAGCTGTCATACAGGGGCCCAAGGTACTCAGAGATGGCTCCAGCCTGGCTGCCAAACAGGCAGGAACTCCATTGTTTAAACTAATCCCATTAACAGGATGGCTACCAGGGGATATTCAGTAGCTAAATGGGATTAAAGGTTGGGTTGTCTACATGTACCTGTTTATCAATGTTGATTTATGTTAATTAAGTTCTGTGGCTATATCAGTCTATGTTTTATAACAATAAACTGTTCATTCCTGCTGTACTCAATTCAAGGTAGTTGTGTCTACTTATTGGGTACACATAGCAGGGTTCCAAGGTGCGCACGCTGGCTGGTGCTGGAATTGATTCCAGGGACAAGGAGGAGGATACACGTGGGTGATCTCTGGGAGTTACTACAGCTCTCTTGGTGAACCCGTTACATTGGTGGCAGCGGTGGGATCCTCCTTGCAAACGTCCCAGTGGAGTACCAGCGGGTATACCAGCAGCAAGCCAAAGATGGTTCCAGCACTACAGGACGTGTTGGTGCATAGCAGAGTTGCAAGTTATATAAATGCCTGGATGGAGGCTCTCAGAGTGGACCAGGGTGTCCGGGGAATAGTCCTCCCATCTTCCAAGGAATGGTACGTGCTACAACTAGATTGGCGAATGCAGTACCTGGGAGAGCAGCCCCAAGAGGACTTGGTGGCTGAGTTGGAGAAGCTGCTTCCACTTGAAATGACTGTGGATTGTGGATACCGGGCCCTGTATTGGCAGGCTGTGCAGTGGTGTCCAGAGCTGAAGGATGACTACATGCCAGAGGGCGATGACTTTGGCGGCCCGGGATTGATAATGGAAAGCCTACAAGAGGACCGAGAATTTGGGAGCCCATCGAAATATCGGTGCGAGGAGATCCGGGAGTTCAGGGAAGGGATTCTCGCAGATGTGCCCTGTGACCTGCCTGACTTGTGGGCTGATTTTGATTATTTGGTTTACCAAGAATGGTTCCTGGAGCAGGCCTACCGAGAACTCTTTGACCGTGCTCAGCAGTGTGCCCCAGTGGATCCTGTGAGTATTGTGCCCCCACCAGAAGCACAAACATCCGAGCAAAACGCAACTGGCCTCTGCCCATTCCCTTCCCTCACCCCAGACACTTTGCCCTATTCCCCGCAATATGGCCCAGAAACTGACCAAGACACCCCCTGCATGTCCCCGCCAGATCCCCCAGCTGAACTGCTGGCTTTGAGGCAGAGCACTGCTGGTCTCTGCTCACCCCTTCCACTTGTTCCCAAGCCTGACCGCAGTAACCAAGGAGGGTCCGGTCAGGCAGCCACAGAGTTGGTGGTGCCCCTGGATTTTAAAAATGCAGCTGAAGCGCTGCCCTCGGGGCAGAATGCCACTGGCCTCTGCCCGTACCCCTCTGTGACCCCAGCCCCATTGGCTTTACCCCCCCAATGTTGCCCTGAGGCAGTGATTTCTATGGATCCAGTATCCCCAGCAGAAGTATTGGCAATGGGAGAGAGGCAGATCGACATCTCTCCCCAGCAGATGGAGTATACAGGAGGGGATGCATGTGGCTTTCCTCCCCTCGCTGAGGATCATACAAACATTTGTACCATGCAGGTGGATTGGACTACGGTCGCCACCTGCAGTCCCCAGAGGTGCCGAGCAGTCAGCCCAGAACCCCATATGGAAGGGACCCCAGCCTCTCTGTTTTCTCCCCAGCGGCTGAGAGGACTCCAGGGAGAAGGCACATTTGGCCCTTCTCCCCAGCGGCAGTTACACTATTTGGGAGAAGCAGAGTGCGGCTGGGTGAGTACTGGTCCTTTGTTAAATTGTTTTGAGGAGTACCAATTTCTGGCTGGCAGTGGTGGTCCGGATATACAGACCGTGTGGGTCTTATCAGACGTCAGTCTCCCCCAGAAAAAGGAGATATGTGATGGAGTGTGTGACGGAACTGTCCATCACTGGGGCCCCTGGAGAGGACTGAAAGCAAGCCTGCTACCCGCAGATTATGGACCCTGTCTCCCTGCCCTGGCGAGTGGGACTGTTGTCCTCGTCTGGGACCCGAACTCCCCAGTCTCTAAGTGCACCCCAGGACTGGTTAGTGGGACAGGTGCCTTTTGCCAGCCCCTGCATCCACAACTCTAAGAGCGACGGAGCTGTGCTCCACGACTGAACTGGATGCAGACCCGGTTGGGGTCTAGCCCCAGTTCAGTCTTCTTTTTAAAAGGGGAGATATGTGACAGAATGACCTGTCATACAAGGGCCCAAGGTACTCAGAGATGGCTCCAGCCTGGCTGCCAAACAGGCAGGAACTCCATTGTTTAAACTAATCCCATTAACAGGATGGCTACCAGGGGGATATTCAGTAGCTAAATGGGATTAAAGGTTGGGTTGTCTACATGTACCTGTTTATCAATGTTGATTTATGTTAATTAAGTTCTGTGGCTATATCAGTCTATGTTTTATAACAATAAACTGTTCATTCCTGCTGTACTCAATTCAAGGTAGTTGTGTCTACTTATTGGGTACACATAGCAGGGTTCCAAGGTGCGCACGCTGGCTGGTGCTGGAATTGATTCCAGGGACAAGAGGAGGATACACGTGGGTGATCTCTGGGAGTTACTACAGCTCTCTTGGTGAACCTGTTACAACCTCCTTATAGGAAATCTATTGAGATTGATGCAAAGAATAAATAGCTGTAAATGAGCAAAAGTATTTATTATAGAACTTTCTCAGCGGGATAGCGTTCTCGGTATAACGGTGAAGCCACACGCCAGGATAAAGATAAAAAAACCTCCACGGACTTACACAACCTATACCCCAAACAATGAGAATTTGCTGTCAGTTAAACATGACATTGGGACTGGAATTCACCCACGTTGATAAAAAATAAAATGTATTAATAAAAATGTATTACTGGGATGCTGAGAGACAAGAATATATATATATATATATATCAGTTCAGGAAGTGTTATTCTTGATTAACAGCCAAGTATTCCTAGTAACGCTTCCCAGGCTGGGTACATTATATGGACAAAAGTATTGGGACACCTGACCATTATATCAACAGGGACTTTTATGACATTGCATAAAGACATTAATATGTAGTTGACCCCCCTTTGTCCCAATACTTTTGTCCATATAGTCTTCATATTAGCAAGTACCCACAATACCAAAAGTTCTCTTTAAAATCTGTTGATTAGATTGAAGTGGCCCCTGTAGAATCTCGACAGCCTACTGGATTATTAAATGTAACCATTTACCCGCTGGTATTTGGGGATATAAACCCCCCCCCCAACAGCATTATGGCATTGGCCATTTCAAATTATTGGATTCCTTCAATAAATATAAAGCCGTTTCTTTTTTTCTCAGCCATGTATTTGCTTTAAATCACTGAAATATGAGAGATATTTGCAACAAATGATGAATTAAGGTCGGACCCCAACAGGAACGTTACAATTATGCAGAGACGCTCAGTTTTTAATACAGAAGCCAAAAGTCGAAGAGAAGAAGTTTTTTCAGCGCTTTCTGTTTGCTGATGTCTTCATTTTTGTGAACGGGCCAAATGATTTCAATGTTCCAAGCCATTTCCCGACAATTAAGGACATTTCTCCGTCAATCTATCATCCTTACTGCAAAAAAAAAGTAGACTACGTTTTTTCCCAAATTCTCACGTTTCACGAGCGCAACAGAAAGGCTGAGAAAATGCAGGGTTTTTCTTTTTCATTTTAAAACACACTTCTGCGGCTTGCAGCGCTTTTAACCATGCGAAAGCCCGGAGGTGCACAGGATTTTGGGTGGGAAAACATTAAGCTACGTATCTGAGAACAGGTAGTCCGATGTGTACGAGCAGCCAGTCCTAGCGGTACGAGCAGCCAGTCCTAGCGGTACGAGCAGCCAGTCCTAGGGGTAAGAGCAGCCAGTCCTAGGGGTAAGAGCAGCCAGTCCTAGCGGTACGAACGTTCTGTGCTGATCTCACTCACATTTGTTTATATTTTCAAGCGATAAACCATTTTAACAATAAGCGTTACTTTAACTTATGGGCCAGTTACAGAAAACACCAACTTTAAAAGAAGTTTGGGTATTTGTTTACTGTAACTGTGCATTTTTTAAATAAATATGATTTTATATGTCGCTGTTTTGTAAATGCCTTAAAAGACTATTCTGATTTGTGGGGGATAATGCTTTCCTGCGTCCATATCAAAAGAATGAAATAAGATGCAGATTTAATGACTGAGCCTTTAAATAAAGTAATTAAGTCCGGGATGGTGGTGCTCGGCAGGGCACCAAATTATTAGTGCCATTTAATTTGCAGCGTCCGCGAGTGTTCCCGGCTCTGTGCTGCTCGTGGAGGTCTCGGCGAAGGGCATTTGTTGCTTTGTGGCTATTGCTAGTAATGAGGAGCATTTTATTTTGTATACCTGTGAATAGCTCAATAATATGGCAGATGAATGAATGGAGGCACACCTTATACCGGCACAAAGGAGTACATAATTGCTGGTATATGAAATCCCCCAAATCACCGAGGTCAGAGTGGTTTTTTTTTATTAGAGACTCATCTGAAAGTGGCAGCCGCTGTATGAACACGAATGGAGTCGCACGAGGGATTGTATGAAAAACCTTCAAGAAAAAAAAACACTGCGTGGCAACGGCATTATCACAGCGTCAATAAAACCCGGGCCGAACGCTCCCTACAAGGTCAAAAAAATCATATGAATAAAAACATTTTTTTCCTTAAAATAATTATTGGTTTTGGAACCGTGAAAATCACAGTGTTGCCAGACAGTGGAAATTATGGTGTTCTTTCATGTGAAGGCAATTTATCCAATCATTTATCCTCTCTGCACTATAAGACAAATCACGGTATACTAGAATTAACTTCCAACGGCCTATCGATTCATTAGCATCCCCAGTGAATGGCGGCCCCTCGCCGGAGCGATAGGGGGTCAGGCTCGCGGAAAAGAGAATCCGCTGTTCTGTTTATTCAGCCCCCAGTCCCCTCATCTTACCGGATTTAACACATGCTTCCATCTAACCTACAATATAAACATCTGGGAAAAGGGTAGAACCCCAGTTTAGGTAACATGAATGTATCAAACTCATGGAGACAGAATGTCAGTTGTGCAACAACTCCATGGAAGAATGGTAGGGAAAATAAATCTTAAGTAACAGAGGCTTCTCTAACACACAGCCTAAAGGAAGACTATATATTATTTTACTCTGATGGAGAGTTATAGTTTTAGGTATTATAGTTTAATATGAGACCCAACAGCTCCCGAAAGACATATGGAACGATCAATGTAGACAGAAGAGACAGAAGTTGAGCTTGAGTTGATTCCTGTCCATGTTATCTCCAAAGGGGACATGAAAGAACATTTACACCTTTTATATTGTGTGTATGTTATTTATAAACTGTTCTGTCATCGCTAACTTTGTTAGTTCTAGACTGTTGTTCTAGAACTGTCTTTACCGCAATGATGTCAATTTTACTCATCATCTTATTCTACAGAAGTAATCCCAATCCCTTGGAACAACATCTTGGTAATAACCCAGCTTTGACGAAATTCAAAACACAACAAACCAAAAAAAAAAAGTATTAAGTAGACTTAAGTGTGGAGGACATGCCTTTCCTTATCCTTGTCAGTGTCATTTCTTCTCTAATCCTCTTTGAATTTCCTAAGCCATGCGATGTATATATTTAGAGCAATTTACAGGCACAGCTTCACCGTGTTTAAAAATAAAAAGAAATAACAGTATCATTTTATAGACCTTCTTTCACAATAACATTGTCATTTTAATAAATTAAATTACCCCCATCCCATTGCAGTGACATCATTCTAAAAAAATATATTATACATCACTGCGTGTTAATTCACTAACACATACAGAAGAAAATGGTGAAAAACCCACAGCGTGAGATGTACTAGGGTCGGGGCGAGCAGGACCCTCACAGACCCTCTACGTATTCTATTGTCCTTGACGGAAAATTACAGAAATGAAAATGCACCGTTTATGACCGCTGTTTCCATTGATTTTCTTGACTGAAAAGAAATCAATGTGGTCAGAAAAAAGGGCTTATTAAGTGTTCAATTTAGCCCTAAATCTAATTCAAGCTAAGTTGTATTATATGGAAAAAGGCCACGGCTGATTATTCTACCTGTAGAAATGTCAACTCTTCAGGGAGGCCGGTGGGAACGGACAAGTTCTTTTCAGAACAATCTCCAGGATAATCAAAAAAGGTTTTTAGCAACCAGTTTGAAACATGTTTTTTTCCGCTCTAGTCTATAGTTGTTTAACAGTTGTTCAAATGTAACGGTGAAGGTTTAAGACGCAGGAACGCACAGCATTCGTGACTTCTGTTCCACCAAAGAGACCGGCGACGTTTTGACCTTGGAGGGTCTTTGTCAAGACTCTTGAAAACCAAGGTGTCCCACGCAGACCTCTATGGGTGGGCTCTCTGCATTACCCGTATGTTCACCCAATTATCGTTAATGGCACGGGGAATTTCTGCTCTATGTGGTGAGATTTATGGCCCTTTGAGGAAATGGTATAACGTGCATATTTAAAGCCTGCTTATTTCAGACGCACGCATTAATTGTCCTCCTATCATTCCTACTTGAAGACGTTTCTATTGTCTGTCGGAAGACATATGATAATATGAGGAATAGTGACGTTGGTCCCTGCGGAGAAGATCTGTTTGCATTACCAGGTCAGCTGTTAAATTCTCCCCTTGAAATGGATTGTGTCCACGTCAAAATTATCCTTCGGAAATTCTAAACCCCATCAAGAGCGGACAGATTGCAATGCAAATTTCTAAAACGTTGGATTCTTTCAATGCATAAAAGGTTTTTTTTTTTGTCAGATGGCAAAAGGCTCCGGTGAAAAGCAAAAAAACTATACATTTTTGTTGACAGACGTATGTCTTTTTCCAATTTCACTAATAATGTGACCCCAAAGCCTGAAAATGCAAATAAAACCCCCAATTACTCGATCCACGTGACACTTAAAGTTTGAGGATACAACAGTTCTTCTATGGCATGGCAATGTCATTGTTAGAAATGTATCTCTTTAAAATGATACTTTATGACACATTCCACACTCAATGCACAAAATATACACTTGGCATTAAAGCCTTGTCACAAAGTAAACATGGAGATTTGGTATAATCTTGGATTTGTATTGTCAGATAGATCCACGACCTATTATTCCTTATCATGACTGATGGTAATGTATCATTTGCTGATGGAATCCACAATCCCCTGCAAAAAAAAAAAAAAGGAAAAATGTCCTTCTCTTTGCAGAGTGACAGCTGGGATAATGAGTTCGGGAAAGTATATAAACCATGAGTCCACAACCCCGGGTGCTGCGATATATTCAGCTGCTGTCAAAACCACAACCCTTGCCAATATCCCCGGTGATGAGAGGACGCGTGTCGATATGACAAGCCGATAAGAATCACCATTCCATCATCCTGGATGTCATTAGTGGATCCTGTGCATGGGGGAGACCGGAAACATTTGCGTCGGCCTATGAGTGGATAGACGCACAACATGATGTTATAATGAATACATCCCCCGGTGGGATACGTGATTCATTCAAGGACAGGTTCATGTTCTAGACCTTCTAACAACTGCAATCAGACGATGCTCTAGCGTACAACGTGATACCTCCTATGGATCAGATAAAAACTGTAAATTATTCTTCTGATTGACGAAATCAATGAAGTTCTGATTGACAGCAAAGAGCGGTATATAATACCAGCCAGCGGCACGTTACTAAGGGATCTCATGGCCTAATAATTAGATGGATGATAGGCTCCGGCTTCCAACCCACCGTCCTGTCTGCCGCTCCGATCATCTCTTTGCAGAACGAAGCAGAGCGCTTAGAAACCTATAGATGCTGCGCAGGGTTTGAAGTAATTAAACAATGTTGTTTGTTTTTTTCTCAATATTTCGTCTTGCTGCCTGAATGCCAGCATTTCAATAAAATTAAAGCTTGTGTATCTCCGAGGATGATTTGCCATGTACAGAATGCTGCCTGCTGCAGTCAATTTGAAGTATTAAAATTTGATAACGCTTTAATCACTTTATTTAATGAGATAGAAACAGCATGAGAAAGGGAAATCCATCATGTCAGTTCAAGTACCTGGCTGTCTTCCTGCTGCGGATATTTAACATGACACCAACTCCAAAAGCCCCCCCCCTTTAAGAGGCATCTGTTGAACGAACCGATTCTTTATTCCTCCTCGAACGTTTGATTTCCCTTAAGAATTTCAGTCAAGCTAGTGGTGTTTTGAAAATGTCTTCCCCCCTACTTAGTGATACAGTAAAAAGCCAGCACTGTGAAAGCAACTCACGGGCAACAGCATGGGAGTATTCCCAATAACACAATCCAACCCGAGAATTCAGTTATCAACGTGAGGACGAAGGCGATGGCTGGCAGGTTCTACCGACAATGGACCAGCTCAACCTAAATGATACTAACGTTTCTTAGGGGGGCTCTCTCCTGTACCGAGCAGGTGGGATCGGCATGATCTGCACAGACTAAGAACATCATCATCACCAGCAAACAGTTCCTTATCTAGAGCCAATGTTGTCTTCTGGCTAAACCACCTAGACAACCAGGGGTTCTATTCTAGAACATTGCTAACACTCTTCATGTCCTGGGGTGTCATTTGATCAGAAGATTCTAGGTTGTTACAACTTTTCCTAGAGATCCTCAAGGGACTGGGGGATGATATTTTATGGAAATATTCCTGCAGATCTCGGCGTACACGTCAAAGTCTGAGTAGAATGTCAGTGTGAGTCCTTGCTATGCTTCGATACCCCAATTACCTTGAATCAGCGCTGGTAACATATGCTCTGCTTGAAGACTGCAAATTAGTGTTTTTAAATCAAAAGAAGCAGGAAGGAGTCCAACTTCCAAATAATCATTTTCTGCAATATTTAGGAAGATATATATCTGTTAGAGGCCGCCTCCTATCGGATTCAGTCATTAGAATTCAGCCCAGAGCTTGTTCCTACTGTGAATTTTGCATGGAAATCAGCAAGGAGTCAAATTCTAATGCGCAGACATCTGGCAGAGAAAACATAATCCAAAATATTGGGCATTAGTGAACCCTTCAGCTTACACTATCGATGGGAAAAGGCAGGGGGACGGAAAAAAAAGCCGAAAACGCACAGGAATGCATTTCTTGTCCTGAGGTTCAGCTCCTGGTCTTCTATCATGTACTGCAAAGCTCAATGAAATGATTAGAAATGTCAAAGAAATTATTAAGGAAAATGGACAACTGAACAGTAGCCAAATGGACATTAACGAGATAAAAAAGCTTGTAATACCAGAAATTGTCTTGTTTGAGAGTTGTGTTTGCTCGGTATACTTGAAAGATGGTTTGGATCTTTTGGACAGATAATTCTCAATCAGCGGTTAGATGACTCGGACTTGGCGAGGAATCAAGACAAAGGATCCTAATGTTTTAAAACACTGCAGAGCGCCCACTCCTGCATTAAGGCGGCTGATGCATTGAAACAGGCAGGTGCCGCAAAGCCGTAAGGATTTGATTGTCTCCCTAAGTTTAATTGATGGTTTCTTTTATAGGCAAAGCGTATATCACATACATAAAACCCTCTCTGCCATTGCGTTATTAACGACGGAACCACTCAGACGAGAGGCGACTGAAGTTTTTAATCTCACGTTACCCTGTGCAGGATTTAGAAAGGTAACGGGGATGAAGAATAAATGATTGACAACAATGAATTCGTGATTCTTTAAATAAAATCACGTGACAGGGGTAACAATGCTCCTGGAAATGTGTTAATGTATAATTTAAATACAATATCACTATCATTTTGTCTCACAAATCCTGTTTGGAAAAGCAGAGATCTGCAAAGCTAGCTATCACTCTGCCTCAGACATCATCACAAACCACGCTAATTGAAGAATTGAAATAACAGATAGTGTGTGTAAAATAATAATAGCACTCACACAATTAAAACATTGTATTGTATTAACACTTACTGATAGCAGTTTCCAATTAGTTTATTCTTTCTCAGTAATTATCTGTAAATAACCTTGTATCGAAATACATTACGCCTCGTGGTACAAGCAGATATTCTAGTTACCCTCTGTTACCCAAGTATTTGTCCTTGAGGACACCCAACACGAGCACCTGAGTGCAGGTAGATCAATAATTATTCCTACAGAGCCACGTGCGTCGGACGGTTCTGAGAGCGGCACAGGTTTTTAGGGCTTTATTTAGTTTTTAGTAAAAATTAGCATTAAAAACAAGAAACTCGGTTACGTGACATGAAAAAGATTTGTTTTCCAGGCCAGAATCACCCCGGTTGGTAAAGGCTGCACCGGTTCTCTAAACACGCTATTGGCTTATTGTTTCAACTAATTTTAGGGATTTTAATAATAAATTCCCCATTGGAAATAACAGATTATATCGATGTTTCAATCATCTCTTTAGGCCGATATGGACAGTATGCGCTTATTACAGAAAAGATGGGGAGCCAACGCAAAACCCTTGAAGATATTACCTATGAGCTGTTGGCCGAAGGTTTAAGTTAAGTAAAAGTGTCCTGGTTCTTTTCGAGGCACACCGTAAATTGTCGGGTTCTATTATACCTGCGATAACGATAACTCTTTAGACAGAAGTAAGCCGGTGGCGTAGTGCGAAGACGTACAAGCTTTGACAGAATTAAGTATACATGTCATGGTTGGCAGAACTGTCCTTCATGTTGTCGGCAAGAAATATATAGTAACTAAGGGATTACAGCACAATTTATGGGCATTTCGGGTGAGGTGGGAGCTATGGGGGTAGAGGGTGCCCATTTATTCTTTGCTCTAGAAAATATAAACCTGGCCTAATATGTACAAAAACGCAGTTCTGAATGACCCTACTTTGGGGCGTCCAACAATATTTTCACTGAAATTTCATCTTCCCCAAGTAAGCTTCTTCATATAGATTTAGTACCCTGTATAAAACTATTCAGGCGTTTGAGGGATACACGGACAGCCCGCTGAAATGTGCTATTGTGAGACCGTCGTAGGACACGATGACACAATAAATCATTCCATCATAACAGAGATTGGCACAGCCTGGGGTTTATGCTGCAAATATTCCCGAGAAAACAAACATGCAGAAAAGTCAAAACATGGAAAAGGAAAACAGCTTACAGATACATTTGTCATGCATGTAACTCGTAAAGTCAGTTTAGACAACGCTCTGGAGGGGAAAGCGTGTCTGTTTCACCAAATGAAGCATCTACATGTATGTATTACATGTGCATGAGGGTAATACAAGAGTGGGCTCCGTGCTTTGGGCTCGTAAGGCATATTCATGGACTAGTTGGGCTGAAGAGGTTACTTTTATCAGTGAGACGACATGCGAGACTTGGTATAAGACTGGCAACAAATACAAAGTTAATTAGTGGAGTTAAATTCAAGAGATGACGTGTATCGGGAGCCAATGCAGAAAATAAAAGCCACCCAAGTGCTTCCTACTGATAATCACATTAAGTCGGTGGCTTTTACCAAAAGCACAGTTTAAAACAAGGACATCCGGGATGGGGGTTTTATGTATCTATGAAGCAGCTTAACCACGTGTAGAATACAATGTAGCAAAGGGATCACAGCTCAGAACGAATGAGTAAACCCATTTTACACGGAAAACCTTTCTTTTCCAGGAATATTTATGCTCTGAAACACATTCACTTTAGTTCACAAGGGTGAGAAAATAGATGGTGTAATCGGGTCTGGTTTTCATCAGATGTCCTTGATGTTTAGTAACTATGAAGGTCACTAATGAGCATACTGGAGAAGAGAAAATGTATAGCCTTTAGGTAACCTAACATACAGGCGAGACCAAACAGATTTGTTCGGAGTAAAAGGGCAACTCTGATCCGAAAGCTCACACCGAATGTGAATCGTCAAACGTTGACGTCCCGCTGAGCTTCATGTTAAAGCCACGCAGCCGTGACACAGTATTTTAGGCTCAGCGGATATTGTAAATAACTAATACGTTGGTTGAGAACAGGGAGGCCTGCTGAAAAAATGTGCGGGAATATGGAAAAGCTTGTGCCGTCCCCGGCTTTGGAGCTGGAAAGGCCCTCCCTTTGCCTCTCACTGTGCCGGATTTAACGCTACCCTTGGCTTTTTCTCAGGCCGGTTTGATTTATAAATGCTCATTTAGAAAGCTGGCAGCCGGCTCTTAAAGTTGACCAAACGGGAGGCTGCAACCGGAAATATGGCAAGCATTGCAGTCGAAAATGCAGAGAACATCAATGTTTCTCTCCCGCGATTGATTTTCAGAAGTTCGGGGTGGGAAAAAAAATCCTATAAAGTATTAGTTTGAACCTGCGCTCCACAAACAGCCACTTTATCATGGCTAACACATTTTGAATATGCTTCACTACATCAACTACCAGCCAAGGCATTAGCTGAATCAGAGGGTTCCAGATCATTGGCACCTTAATCGTCTCAGACTCTAGAGGCTCTTGAAACAGCAGAAATTTGTGCAGTCGTTTGTCGGGAAAAGGCTTAAAAAAATAAATAAATAAGGCACGGCTCAACGAATTCGGGAACGGCTAATTTATTTTTACATTTCCCCCTTTTTTTCTTTGTAATTAAAGCGGTCACAGCGGAGTGTGCGGGTTACGAAAAGCACGCCGTTTTCACCACCAAATCTCAATGTCACTCTGTAATCTCATCCAATTCGGGCGTTTAATTCAGAATTTACATTAGCGAGCCTTTTAAATGTTGCTTGTTCAACGCCGTAGCTCATCTTTACACTAAATTACGTTGGCTGCAGGAGGTGATATTCTGTGGTCATTTGTCTATGTATCTGTAGACGCATGAAATGCTTATTAGGCATGCTGCTTCCAGGGAATTAGCTTCAAAAAATGACGGCGAAATGACTTTTTCAAGGTCGTTGCTTATGGCATTAGAACCAGGATTGTCTCTGCTCCATTAACGAGGTCCGTGTGGTTAATCCAATCCCGGCCGCACATCAGCTTTACCTCCGCTGCCTAAGGGTTAAACTAAGGAAAAAAAATCGTGTTTCCCCGTTTACTGTCATTTCAAAGTAAATTGGAAATGCATCAACAAAAGGAAATTCTAGCGTTGGAAAAAATTCTTAAGATGGTGTCTGGAGGGTAGACATCTCTGAGGCAGCTATCAGCCGAAACGTTTTAAAAAACGGCCGGTCCGCAGCGAAATGCGATTTGAAAGCTGTGTTTTATGCAGTAAATGTAGGCGTCCTAAACTGCCATGGACCAGGGCAATGCGGGAAGGTAATAAAATGTTCCGGAGTTTGTTCCAGAAGAGTCTCCAGCTCAGGTAAAAGTCACACAGACAACGAGAGGAGGCAGCTGTCTAGAGCTTTGCTACATTGTACAACACACAGCATTCCGATTATTAATCTCAGCCTTCTACGTGGCACGCTGTCCTCCCTTTGGGCTTCAATACCGTTCACTAAACTTGCCGTCTAGTTTTGTGTGATATCAGGTCGCTGTTTATAAAATATCACTTTTCTCAACCAGCATGGCTTCCAACTAAAGGGATTTTTCAGTATCTGAAGAAATTCCGATCTATGAGCCGCTGCAGGGTTCATTGCGTCCACTAATATTTAATGACCCAAATCACACCAGCTTTCTTAGATGTGTCCGATACACAGCGAGTAAAATAATCATCCGCTACACAGATACATTGTTCCCAGTACTTTGCATGTTCTGTGCTTAGTTTACTCTTCAGGAATAAGCATATATTTAAAAAGATACCAAATATATGCGATAAATACCGAATGGCACCCCACTGTGAAAACGAGACAGCCCTTATGTGTCCATCACCAATTTCCAGTTCCAGTCCTCCACAGCGAGAAGTACAGCTTTTCAGAGTTTCCCGAGTTAACGCTTAATTAACTCGGAACAGATAATTACGGAGACTTCTTGCTTTCGACACGTGTTGACTTGGCCAAGAAGCCTTGACGTGTCTTCATGTGACAAACATATCCTGTTCACCAGCCGAAGTGAGAGGTGTGAGCACCTTCAAATATCATTAAGGATCTGAACGTCATCCATAAGAATTCTCCAGCCATCAAACGTATCTGTCATCGCACACGGCCTGCTTTGATTGAAGACGCTCCTCACCGAGTTGAAAAGATTTATGCGCATCGCTCCTCAAGTCCCCGTAAAAGTTTCTCGTTATAAATTTAGGTTTGATTTCCAGACCTTCCTTTAATACTTTAATGCAAGTGGATATTTCACGGCCCTTTTCTTATCTGGATTAAGCAGTCCCAATGAACTCCCTCTTTTCAAATTCTCATTATACCACCAGCGAAACTTTCCATCCACTGCTTTGAATTTGAAAATCAGAATTATTTATAACCTTCCTAATGTTCAAGAGAGAGGTCAGAAATAACATCTCATTTTCATACAACTAAAAGACCTTTCCGAAATGTTCGCCTTTGCAATGAGATTCACTTCTGCCGTCCCTTTTTTTTTTTTTCTTCTTCTTTTCAAGGAAACGTTCCTCGTTCCGTGGCAATAAAATTGATACAATTTACTCAATTCTAAATAACTAATATTAAGCCAGAGATCCTGGGTATGGAGAGGAGCCGGGGAGCCTTCGCTGTACGGATTCAGCGGAATGGCAGAAAGTCTTTATTGTATCAAAAAAAAACAAAAACAGCTGATGATCAAAAATCATAAGGGAATAAGGCGACTCTTGGACGGTGAATAATAAACGTTAAAAACAATGTTTGGTAATATAATACCGTGCTGGCTTCCATATGGTTTCGCAAATACCGTGCTGGCTTCCCAACAAATAATCGCATTTACTACCCTAGCAGGCATAATGTACTTGATACCCGTTAGCAGAATATCCAGTATCTCCTAGTAGTTGTGTTTAAGGATTTGGTAGCAGCTCTGACTATAAGATTATAATGATAAACCAGCGGGGAAGAGATTGTTCTGATAGCTCAGCCGGCAATACGATTGCTACGCTGCTCGGCTCCTCGTCTTTCAGTTAAAGGGACCGAAGGCCGCTGAGCAAATGGAGTAAATAAAGATATTTATTCTCCGATGTTATTAGAATTCTTTATTTTGTACAATAGAGGTTTATGCCGCCCGTTCTCTGAGACGGCACCTTAAGGTCACTTCACAGGCTGGCGTGGAGCTTTTTTATGGGTGTCCATAAGAGAGATATTCAGACATAGCCCAAAACCATGAGTATGTGGGGCTAATTGTTCCTAAATATACATACCTAGGAATAAATGTGATATTTGTCTGCTATTTACTTGTAATATAAGACATTTTTGAGGCTGTGGTCTGGCTGAACACAGGCGACATCTACTACGGGTCACTTATTCTTTTATTTTAAATCTTTTATTGTTTCGAGAGTAGGCGTCTTCTCCAATATGCACGCCTGGTAAAACCAGGTCGGCTGACCTAAACGGGAGCTGACATCGTATAATCCGGCGGTATATTATTACGCGGAAGCAAACAAGGAAATATGAGGACTCCGAGGCCTTTAGCAATTCATTACGCCGCGCTCAAAAAGGTGAAAGTTGTTTCCAACTGTATTATTCTGCCAGGCAGCTTCAGATAGATATTTTGATGAATTGCTTCTGTAAAATAATATAGCTTGACATGAAATTCAGTCACTGGGAAAAAAAAAAAAATCAGATTTTCTTTTATAACTTGGATTTTTTTTTTTATTGCTGTTCTGTGCAGGACCCCTCCGTAGCGAATTGGGGGAAGGCAGCAGAAAGGTTTGTAATTTATCTGTCACCCCTCGCCGTTCCCTAAAACTCTAGAACGCGGAATAAGAGGCAGCAGTCTTGACGCGTCGGTAATGGAGTTATGCTATCTGTTGGTCTTCTATCGTTCCAACTGGGAATTATTTTAAATCAAGCTAACATTTTCAAAGTTTCAAAGCTTGAAGGCAGCAGGGAGCAGCCTCTTTAAGCCTCAGTGCACCTTGAGATTGCTTTTGTCTGGGCACAATATCTTATTATCTGTGCTGCGACTAGATGTGTTACCTGCCGTGACCTTTCTTTGTTCTACTTAGGATAAAGCATGTATTCGCAGGTGCCGTGTGTGTGTTTTGCTGTATTTTCTTTTTTTTTCTTTTTTTTTTAGCATTCCCTTCTTTAGAGACGTAATCCAAGATTCGGAATCTACAGGTCAATTCATTTCTTATGATGTCATAAAGCATGCATTGGAGTGTTTTTTTTTATTTTTACAAGATTTATTTTTGGGGGGTGGTGCAAAAATATCTTTAAAAATAAATTAGAACCCTCTAAATAATGAAATGTATTTTTTGTTATGTTATTGAAAGAGAAAGCATTATCTGTTTTGTTAGCTATTCTAATGATCTCCATTGGCAGAAAATTATAATTGGTGTGTGGTGCTGATTAGTTTTATAATATGTTTATAATAATAATAATATAATATGTAACACCTACCGTATGAGTTAATGCATTTAAAAGCATGGCAACACAAACCCAAGCATAAATTAGAAGTCCTTGGACATTGAATGTCTGCATAAAAAATAAAAAAATTTACTTCTATGCATATTAAATGGCTCCAACGAACAAAATAAAAAATCCAATAAATCATCCAAAACAGGCATATCAATAACTGTCAGTAAGGCTCTGGGTGTATAGCTTTTAATGCCTTCCACCATTGGAGCCACAAAGAGCCGTAGCTTTGTAGCTGAACAGACTAAAAATGAAACCGAGGCAAAGCCCCACTTGCCCCAAAGACAGTCAGTATCGAGAGTGTCTGGTACATCGTTACAGACATCCCTGGGAACTCTCCAGGTGTGACCTGGAGTCTCCCCGCTTCCCCGGGCCTCAGAGACTGTTCGGAACAGCATGTGGCCACTCCCCCTTCCCACCCACTTTTATGTAGTCTCCTCCCACTAAAGGCTCTCTAGGGCCAGTAGCTAGTCCCCAAGAAGAGAGGGAGCTCCGGGCAGCCTACCCAGGATAAATTCCCAGGAACGCTATCAATCCCCACTTACTCCTCCGACTCCTGGAGATCCAAAGACATACCGACACACGTCCAGACTGGCCATCTGGCACACCGGCAAATGCCACACACACTCACCCATTGGCCGAACTTATGTCATCAGATGGCCACCGGCCTTAAAGTCACTAACGGTCTGTCCGTGCTGTCACACGATTACTCGTTCACACGTCTCTAAAATGCCATAAACACCGAGGACGAGGGAACGGCAATGTCTTCATCTGTACAACTTTCCGCCGGAAAATTCCTAGCGATTATTTTAAATAATAAAATATTGATATAATATCAATGCAGGTGACAGAAAAGAACAAATAGGTTAAAGATTTACTTTTTCCCCCCTGAATTATGTAGAAACGCGCCTTACCGCTAGCAGCTGCCTTCACGCTGTAACTGCGGGATTTATCATTAGTAGATAGAATACAGTAATAACGTTCAAGGGACGCATCTGGGTTTTGCTTGAAAAATTGATGGAACAATTACAGAACTGATGATCACCAGATATAACTTTACGAGCTTGATCCTGCTTTATGGATATTTGCAGTATTTACATTTATTGATAATTTCTGCGCACATCTTTAAATTACCTCTTTCTATTGCATTTCTAAGAATGTGCTCGGAATCGAGATTAAAGGCATGTTATTATTCAATTACTGCGAGCGTATTTCCACGGGGATGGATTGAATGGTACTTTTCTAAATCGTAATGACATTATTCATTGTTGATCTGACGGAGCGCCAAGAAAACTTCAGATGTGGAGGAAAGCTGCATGTTAATGTATGTTGATTTATTTAGTTCACGCTAGAACCTCCTCACTTGGATTGTTCTCATAAAATTCGTCAGCACATATTGACATCTGTCCACCAATTCCATCCATTAGTCAACATCTCAGAATGATAAACATTGACACTGCTTGGCGTCCCACCTAACTTTATTATAAACCATGAAACAATGTGACATCTAATAGACTGGGTACAGTCACTGAGTGATGCATGTCACAAACCCAGAGAAATTACTTCTCCGTAAACTGTCATCTGTGCCTCCCGTAATATATGCGTTTAACGCTTAGAAACACAATATATTGTTAGCGTCCACACAAATGCCAATCAGTAGCTATATTCTCGATTTGATGTTACGTTTACTTTGGTTAAAAGCAAATTACAATTTCCTTCCAGCCATGGTCTATGAAATTCAAAATTCTAAATATAGAACTTTAAAGATCCAGGAATAGCCTCTTTAACTTTGTTAAACCTAGAATAACAAAAATTATATACGTATACACATTTTATACATTCTAAAAAAAAAAAGTTAATTTGTGCTCGAAAATGCAACTTTTTAATGTTTACATTTGTGTTTTGCCGCAGAATGTTTTATCGGAATAGTTGACATTGTGTAATATAACCTGGCTAAAACCTAGGGCAGACTGTTGGCATGGCAACATCTTTCTAATTTCTCTATATTTCAAAAAAACTACTAGAAACTGGGAAAAAAAGTGCTTCAAGGAGAGTGGAAATAAATGAATTACTGATACACTTAACGTATTTGTTAAATTGTGAGGCCATACAGAATGTTAGAAGACAAAGCTTGATGTGATTGCTCCTATTGTAATCATATCGACACTAGGGAATTGAGGAGTCTTTCCTGATTGGCTGAGACCTTCTTAATTCCGGGGTGAAAGCTGCCCATTGCGGGACTGTCCCAGGGATTCCGGGACATGTGGCACGCTATATGGGGAATGTCACTGTGACTATGATAAGTATACTAAGGTGACCCGACAAAGCCGAGCCTGGGCAAAAAAGAAAAGCGATCAGGTTCCCTTATATTTAAGGATGGGAAGTTGAGCGGTTCTCATTTTTCCTACTTTTCCTGAATATTCATACTTTTTTTTTTGTTTGTTTTTTCATTTTGTTTCTCTAAAATTCTCTATAACTTTCACAGGCAACCCTGATGTGAAAGCCCCCTAAGCTTTGCTTCTGGGGGGGCCGACAAGACATCTTAAAAAGATGTTCATGCCTCAGAGACCCTTGTTTTCTTTGCACGCATGGTGGATTGTATTTGAAATATTTGTTTCTCTTAATTTTCCATTAAACAGCAACCCAGGTTCGCTGAAGAAAAGTAAAGTGGATTTCATATTGTTCTTTTATTATTGCGCCAAGTAAAGAAGGGCAAAGTAATTAGAATTACATGTTTGCAGTTTGCTCTGGTTTAGCAGTTTCCGCGTGGCACTTTATAATAAATTATAGGGTTCCGCGTACTAAGCTGCTAAGCTGGAAATCACTTTACATTGAATTCAAAGAGAGAGGAGCTGATTTGTTTGGGATAGAATTGCGTTTGGCAATTTAAATGCAGAGCTTTTAAAATAGGTTATTGTTTATTTCAAGTACTTCTATTAAAACACAGATATTATAATAAAATGTTCGGGTACGCCGACAGTTAAACTAATGTTTGTGGGTTGATTAAGGGTACCTGATATATTTTTTTTTTCATAAAAGCAGTGTTTGTTACAGAATACATGGCAATTTAATATGTGTTAATTATAATGAAACAAAATAGCAGGTTCCTTGCGTCGTCGGAAAATTGGTTCATCGTTTGGAGGCAGAAACTTTAAAAGTGTAGAAAGTTAGTAGTGCGCTCCAATAATGGCTGGATTGGCTTTATTTATACATGCTATCACAGAGATTTAGGGCATGGTCGTCCACGACTAAGGCTCCTGTCGGGCCATGTTGCTATGTGGTCGCTGAATAAGCAGATAGGACTCTAGTGATTAAATTTTTTGCCCTTCCTACATACAATAAATATTTGAAATGGTTTAGCAGGTGAAACCTCTTCTGTGCTGCTGCATCCTGCAGTATGGAGAGCTAAAGGTCTTGCCGTCTCTGCGTGACGGAACGGATCACAGGCTCATTTATCATAATGTGACATAAAGCTTTATGGAGTCTGTCGGAGTCACCCAGAAGAGTCACTAACTTTTTTAAGGCGCCCCATATATTTATAGTCGCATTGTACTGGTCTTCTGTGAATTCTTTAAACATACCTTTTGAGAAGGAAAATACAGAAGATTGATTCCTTTGCTCAGCGACATTGTAAGCTACTTGAAAACGCAAATATAATGGACTAAATCAATAAAACGGATCTACCAAGCACAGAAAACCATAGTCAACCACACACACTCACATATATATGATCAGTAAGTCACAGGTTCCCAGAAAGCTCATTTTAATTCCAACCTACTGCTTCCTACAACGGTCCCTAATAAACTACTATGGAGGCATTCCATTGAATTATAGGATAAATATCACATAAACTACACGTATATATATATATATATATATATATATTATATATATATATATATATATATATATATTTAAACCTCTGTCTATGGTTTGTGCTGCAGTTTGTTATTTCTGCAATAAAACTGGTACAAAAATTACACCTTAAAGACAGTATGTTTAAATACGGTTTTAGAAAAAAAAATAGTTTTTCCGATTCATCTATTCAAGAAATACAGTTTTGTCACAAACGCTAATTAAAACCGCTAGAAAAATTACTGCTGTGTAGTTGTAAGCAGTTTCTTTTGATGTATGGGACAATTATAATTGGATATAACCTGTGTGAGAAACGGAACTTGTATCCAGTTTTACCGTATAAAAAGTCGCCAGTGGTTTAGTTGTTTTCAACTGCAAAAGAAAAAATGCTCACAAATTGGGTGGCATCTTGTTAAGAGTAGGGCAGACCAACAAAACCATTAAGAACGCATAGATAGAAATGCCCCCTACCTGTCCCGTAGTTGCCCTAGTCTGCCAGTGTGCATTATCTCAATCATAGATGTATTGCTTGGTTACCACACCGGGGTGACAATAACAGACTGATATTTGCCAAGGCGCTGGTCTCAGTACCCTACAGAGATCAAAGGGAACTATTTTCTTTTAACCCTCGATGCCAGATGCTTGGGTACACCCAGCATGACCTCAGAAAAAGTCAACCACTTGTTTAAACCCAGCTTTCATGGTATAGGGTTAATCTAGAACCATACAAAGAACAACAGATACAAGATGGAACCTTTTACCATTTCTCCATTAATAGGCTTATTCTAATCTCTAGCCACAATATAATCATGCGTTCTGTCCTTAATTAATCTTTTCACGATTCCACCCTGCATTCCAGGCTCCTGGATTCTTTATAATAGCTGTGCTGTCATTTCCACTTTCAGCCTGTAGTGGCCGCTCTACATACTTTGGAATTCTTGCTCCATTCTGATGGTGTCAGCTGGTCTCGTTATGTTGAGCAGCCCTTTAAATACCTGCCGCTTATTACAGACGGGGACTTTGTGTTGGGTTTATGCCTTGTGGTTGTCACCTCCATGATCTGGCTCTCTGGCTGTTTTCTCTTCCTTCTGTTGCTCCTCTTGGCTGGTGTTTTCTATCAATGCCTTGAGGGATATCCAGCCAAATTCCCTGCCTGAGAGCTGCCCTGCATGTGCCAAGGGCCCCGCCTGAGGTCTTCAAGCCGAGCGCCCTGTCCGAGGGCTATATCCAGCCTTGAGTGTACCTACCAGTCCTGTTTATATTTACCAGCCCTGTTTATAATTGTACCCAACGATGCATGACAAATAACATGACGGTACAGACAGGCTAAATGAAACACACAGGGGTGGCAAACAGAGTCCAGCGTTTCCCTTGCAGCGAGGCTCCCTCCCCGACCCCCTCGCTCGGGTTTTGACAATCTTTTAAGAATGTCCGACCGTAGATCACCACCCTAGGAGCCATCGAGTACATCTGACTCAATCGAAGCCAGGTGTTAGAATGGCTTAAATGTTTTATGCTAAATACGTACAAATTAAAAATCAAGCACACAGCATAAAAAGGACTATTGTTCTGAAGATTCGGTTTATGAATATTTTGATGTAAGTACAGAATATGTCTTCCTAATCACGTGCGATGACAGAAAGGATTGTAGGTTACAATTATTTATAGAATGTAATATTTGAGAAATATGCAAATACAGTAGGAAATCTAGACGGGCAGCCTGTATTTAATATGCCACTTTAAAAGCCGCTAATGTGTTGTGGTGTTCCGTACTTTTTAAATGCAAATAAAACTGACATTACTCTTGTAACATTTTACAGTCGACGTTACGGGAGAGAAAATGGCTTTGACAATATAGATTTGAAAAATTGTCTCTCCTATTCAGAATTCATGAATGACACCATTGCGTGATACATCAAATATACAGCTAGGTTTATATCAAACTAGATTTTGGACAGTATAATGGAGATTGTTTGGTTTATAGATCGTACAAAGCAAATTCATAGTTTTATCATTGCCTTGGGCACATCTGCTGATATTTTTTTGCCATGTGCATACCTCTTCTGCTACAGATGGAGAATATGACCTTCTAGCTCTCACATTGATCAGAGGGTTCAAGTCTGCTACCTTAAATTAGACCGTGCAGAATATTATTATTATTTATCGCATTATATAGCGTGGTCATAGTCCGCAGCGCTGTACAGCGGGTAAACAGGACATTACAAGTTGCGCTTGACAAGCAGCTTACAATCTAGGAGTTTGTGAATATTACTTAAGAGGTAAAAGTGCCAGTCATAGTGATGGACCAGTCACAAAAGTCATAAAAAAACACAGAAATGATCAAAGTTGCATGTATTTGGGTGATGCTTTTAGAGAAGGGGCTAGGGTCAGGACACTGGGAAAATGCATGGTGGGTCATCAAGTGGCCGCATTACCAGTCAAGCCCTGATGTGGCATGTGTCCTGTTGATAACTATTCTATGTAATTAAGGAAGGGAAATAATAGTATTTACACTATTAATATTATAAACACATTTCTACTGTACGTGTAGAACAATCGCATCTTCAAACCTTCTGAGCTCCTGCAAAGAGGAACACCAGGGGGGATGAAAAGAGATTTCAATCTCAAAAAGGCACGGTACCTCCTAAAGAAGGACATTCGAGAAGTATGATATTTCATTCCTCTGGCATAACCAAAACATGTCTGATCCTGTATGGGATGCGGATGAAAGAATCCCAGGGTGGAGACCCAGTGCAGATGGGACCTGGAGACCGGTCCGATGGAACTCCCATACTTTAATGACTGAGCTATAAAGGCAAATCCAGAAGAAGGGGCTCAAGAGGAATCAATTAACTGTGCCCCTTCATAATGTGCCAAAAGTATATTTAGAATAAGGGTAGGATTGACAACTCCTCCAATTAGATTAAAAAAGGGAACCTGCGCTCTTTATTCATAGCAGGAAAACAATAATCGGGCTGATTATCCACTAATTTATAGATTAGGTAGATAATGAAAATATAATCCATTGCCTCCAATGGGAGCGTAAATAAAACACTTCTTGTCAGCTAATGTCGTCTCAGGTCGTAAACAAAGGCTAGTAGATCAGACCCCACGTCAGCGCCAGCCTGGCACTCACGTAACGGAATGATACCACTTCTAACAGAATGATACCCCTTCTAACAGAATGATACCCCATCTTCTCTGCGATGGAAAGGTCTTACTAACAATTAAGACAAGGCAGCTCTCAATACCCAGTGTTGTCAATGCTGGACAGTCTTACTTCTCTCTATCCGAGGAATGTGGAATTGCGATGGGAAAATGCCCTCTTTCGCCACTTTAACCTGACCCGCTGTCTCGCCTGCTATCTCCTGTGTGGTGGCTGTCACGGATGATTTATGCATGTAGCAATTAAAGGAGAAAGGAGATCTCCCCGCAGATACTTTTTAGCTCTGCTTTCTGATTTCTCAGCCTTCCATACAGCCTTTAAAATCATTCGACTTATGCATTGCTGGCTGGCTTTTAATGCAGTGTGAATGGAAGAAGATCCACTTGTAATGCATGATATATCCATATATTAATCTAACCTATGGCTATGAGGACTGTATGTATTGAAAGAAGAACTTGGTGACTGTACCTGAAAGAAGATCTCTTGGTGTGTACCTTCATCTCTGGTCAACAAAAGTAGGTAGGACTTGGGGAGCTAAAGAAAGCCATGCCGGTTTACCTCGCTGGCTCGATTAAAACTCCACACCGCAAGGGATATTTAGTGGTCCAGTTGTGTAAGCGCTCCATTGGAACCAAAACCTTTTATTACGTTTTCCAGGAAATTTCACATACAACATTGTAACTTACATCTATCATCTGCCAATGAGACCCTCCCCGTAGCATACAACATTCATTTTATCCTACAACACATATCGGATCCCATGATTCCTTAAAGCATTCCATACACATTAGAAATGATTGACCGGATCTATTAGGATTTTGATATTAATATCCAGGCTTGGTATATACATACCATGTACAATGGGGGATACTATTTGGGACAACAATGAACTCCGAACTTGAAATAAATGGAACCGGATCTTAGAACCCCCAAAACAGCTTGCAGTTCTTTATTTGCATTCTGCTTGCTCGCATAACAATAGAATAGATAAACCAAGAAGACAAAGACCCCTTAGTAAAGTAACAGGCTTCCAATTCTATGATTTCATTTGAGTCCATCACCACCCAATATAGAGGGCACAGCAATCACCCTCTCCTACACGTAATACAATACTCAAGGACTCGCTTTACTATGGAAACCCTGCAGACATGAATACCAATGATTTAACATAATTATAATAAAATAAAAGTTTAAAAGAGTAACTTGCACTAAATGTCACATACTTCGGCAAATTGCCTATTTTGTGACTAAAAAAAAAATAATATAATAATAAAATGAAAAATAAATATAAAACAGCATGAAATGTTACACTGCAGCTTAGAACAAACAGCAGAAAGACGTTTGAATGCTATTTAAGATTCATTAACTACAAAGTTCACGTTCAGATGCGCTCGCCAGCCAGGTAAATGTGTTTTCGGATGAAATAAAAAGGACCATCTGTGACCTATAAGTAAGGATTGTGAAGAGAAACCAATATTCTCAAGCAAAATAAACCAAGCAGAATATGTAAAGAGGGGCATTAAAATGTTTGCGGGGTTTAGGAGTCAGACAGGCGATTGTATGTTCCAGATTTTTAGGCGCCAAGAAGGCTTTCACCATCGCGAGATGTAACTGTTTTAGGACCTGGCTATCAGTGGACGAGATCATTAGGATCTTATATGGAACAGTCTTCCAAAAAAGCGATAGAGGTTAATACTTAGGTAATTTAAGCATGCCTGGGATTCGCATGTGGCTCCTGAATCGAAAACGAGACCAACAACTGATTAGGGTCTGGGTCTATACATCCGCAAGAACGTAAGACACCGACAAGATCTGCAGTTTAAAAGATGCCTAAAACCTTAGTTTTTAGCCTTTTCTCCATACATAGGGAGCTGTCTATGGTGTCCTCCTGTCTAGCTTCCAGCAGCTACGTCTAAAAACTGGAAAGGAGGGAAAGAAACACGCTGGTCGCAAACCAACACAATCAGGAAACACAAGATCGTAGCAAAAATAACGAGTTCTGTAAGAACAATGGAAACAAATCTAATTGAATTAACAATGTATCATTAAAAATGTTTTGCATCTGTTTTGGCTGAATAAATTAAAACAGATAACAAAATCAAAAGAACTAGTGTTGGGAACATATGTTTTTATTAAAAAAAATAAAAATAAAAGGCAAATGCTAATTTCAATAAATGTAAACTCCGCGGTTTTGCTTCATTAAATTACAGTTTGCGCAGATGACTTAATGACGTCCCCCTGGGATTTTAATGTGTTGTTCTGACACACTGGGGGCCGTGTCTGCCATTCCTTCTAGGAGCGATACAATGTTGCTTAGCTTCAGTCGTATTCCCAGAACAAAGGTCGGAAACACGCCGCATCCTATAGAAACCTGCAGTGATTTTCCCAGGACCCCCAGGCATTAAGCAGAAAGCGGCTCTTTCCCTGCACCAGATGTTATCTCGCGAAAACGAGAAGCACTATAGATGCAGAGGATCAATAAAGCTCAGCAGCAGACTGCGGTTATAAGCATCGCCGTTGTTAATCACGCTGGGGATGTTGGCATCGACACGTTTCGTGCTTTATTGGGGGCTTAAAAAATAATTTAAGTTCTCTTTTTTTTTAAAAAAAAAACAGAACTAAAATACATTCTGCTGCTTGTACCGTCTCAGCTTTGCACGGTTCTACATACGGCATCTTCAGAAGTAAGCATGGACTTTAAAGATTCACGTGGGGTATATCTACTGCAGGACCCGACCTTTCAGTAGTTTTACATTTTTCACGACGTGGAAGAAATGGGTGGTGGAGATGACCTTTACCCGCCACCATATGATTTATGTGCATGATATTGTCTTTCGGAGAATGTCAGCGTGCATCTGGTTATGTTATATCATGTAATTAGAAGTCCGCAGGGTTCCCTTTCTGTACAAGGAATAAGTCTTTGAAGTTTAGTAGCGGAGAGGGGTCGGGTTTAAATAAACCCCATGCCCCAGACATATATTTATTTACTAGCTGCTTATAAAATCCACAATGTCACACGGAGCACGTAGCGCGTGGCCGAGTCGGTGGAACATATTTATTAAGAGGTATTCTTAACGTGTCACAATCACCATGGAAACCAATGAGAAAGGGTTCTCGCTGATCCACAGCAGATTGATCCGCAATTAACGTTATGTGTCGGAAAGATGTCACAGTGTGTGTTTTTTGGGTTATTAATGCTTATGTTACGGAACTGTTCTAAATTTAATATAAGGTTATATTTAGTCGCGGTGATGCATGTTTAAGCCCCAACTCGGAAAAGAGAAGTAACCCATTACATATTTTAAAATAGCGTTATCAATCCACGAATCAGCCGTATAAACTATGGCCGAGAGATCAACTAGGAAGGAATAAATTGATCTTGCAGCATTTTCCGTCTTCCCAAGCAGTAAGAGTTTTAGCGACGTATCAAGCTCCGCAAGCTTTCATTATTTAGTTCCCTTCAATCATAAACTATGTTGAGTTGGCTGCTGCCGTTGTTCTCTATAAAGAAAAACATTTAAGAAAAAGTAGAACTTGAACACATTGTCTTTTACGTGGGCATAGCAACGGGTAGAAAAAGGTAAGTCACATAGTCACACGTTTACAAAACACACTTAAAATCCGTCTGAATGTCCTTTCCAAACAAAGAGCTCGGAACCTTTCCAGATTTCCTTCCAACGTCGAGACACAAACTCATTGTAAAAATCAATGTCAAGAGTAAATGTTCCTTTTTTGAAACAGGAAGGTATTTTTGAATAAATCCTGCTTTTTGAATTTATTAGGGCTTATTTCTTTCTATCTGGTCTATTTCTATCTACTTTAAGGCCAAAGAAAAAAGACAGATGAATGTTTGGACATTCCACACGCCAAACCTTTTCTATCCATGCGTTCCGTCCTGGGCTCTGCGGAAGCCTAAATGCTGCGCAAATAGCAGCTCGGAGCGGCCGTGACAGAACGGCTCACCATGACTGTCACTTCAGAAGCGGCGCTCGGGAGGATAGAAGACGTCTTTTAAGGAAAGTGACGTTAGATCCACTTCTAAATACCAAATACAAGGTAATGTTTTTCTTTCAGAATTTAAAATCAATTAGGCATGCTGAGATTAGACCTGTCGCCGCATTACGGAGCATTCACGAGGACAGTGAAACGGCGATAGCATATAGTCAATTTAAATCTTCAGGATATAGATTTGGCCTCCAAGTTATTAACAAACAGCATAGAACACCCAGTTACTATTAACTATTTGTAAGTGAAAAGGTTTTGAGTCTTAGTCATTCTAATCCGAAGTGACTGCTGTGATTTCAATTTACAGTTATGAATTTCTTCTTACATCTTCTGTACTAGAACAGGAGTTCCTACTCATTAATAAACTATTACGCCCGGGATACACAATGGAACACTGCCTACGCGTCAAGATGTTTAGCAAAGGGTAGCGTGCTTGAGATCAGGTCTATCCATAGCTACGGACTACAACTACATCATTGTATGGAGAGCAATAAGGAATAACGTTAGAAAAACAAGACAATTCATGTTGACAAAAATGTAATATTGTTTCAGTGTCTCTGACATTATCAAGGTTTGTTATCAAGAGAAAACTGGAGCAATTTCTTTTTTAAGACAAAAGCTTTAGAAACCAATGCGACATTGGTATATATATATACAGTGATGGAATGCATGAAAGAAATAGTGATTTAAAATTCCACTTACCCCATTCGAGGACTTCCTTATTTTCTCCCCTAATTAAAAAAATATAATTGCCTACCGTTTCATGATACTGTGTTTCTGCTGTAAAGGTAGTTGCTCCAACAATGCATCACATTGCACAATATCCAGGACCGTAGCTTTATTATAAATTGTGATAATTTAATTCATAATTGCCCCATTTGCAACTAAACTGGATACAGTTGGGGCAATTCAGTTGTGATACATAACCCCCCTTCCCCTTCCAATATGAATTCTTGAGGACTGTTAATCCAACAATGTGTTTTTTGTTTTTTTAAATACAGTAATGTTATTGAACAATAGAGGCATTTTTTATTGTCTTGTGAAATATAAACAATGTATAATCCGTGAGACTTGGCAAAGCTCAATCAATACACAAATTAACAAGAATGCGGTTATTGCTGCCGAGAAAGCATTGTCAGAATATTATCCCGCAAAAAGTTACGAAGTAACAATAGCACGCTGGCTACTTCAACAAACCACTTGTGATCGCAATATAATGGCTTGTATCGTACTGTAGGAAAAATCATTAGAAAATATTGACATTTCCCAGAGGAGTCCTTGTGTTAAACCTTTCAATCGGACACAGAAAATGAATACAATACGGGCCGTGAGGCCGGAGCGAGCCAACATCATCAGCATTTTGATGGCCAGGGGGAAACCCATTGTTGACAACTTTTTGTTAAAAAACACAATAAAACCAATAAGTGAGTTGAACTGTTGGTTTTACCCAAGAGATAAAGTGTAAAAAAAAGCTAGTTTTACGTCTATAAAGAAGGTGATAAGTACTGCATACTACACGGTGCTAACAGCTGGGGGACTTCACTAACCCTCTAAGTCCTAGAGGTGCAGAACACTGCAAAGTCAAATTATTACATCATACGTAACCCCATAAGGTGTGTTAGTTTTACACAAGCAGCCTGATAATCACAAGGCATTTCTGGGTCAGCTAAGATCTGGGATCTTTTAAAAGAACTGGCGTTACCTCCGTTCAGGAGGGTCCACCTCTTAAGGAACCAAAGAAATCGCTATACTACAAAAACTAAATAACCGTGACCCCAGTATACATTTGCAGGTTTTCGACGTCTTCAAAGGGGCTTTCACAGCACCAATAACAAAAAAGTATCAAATCCCTAAACGCAGGCGTTTGCCAAATATGATTATTTGTAAATATATGAGTGTAAAATGTACCTGATTTTGTGGGAAGAATCGGAATGGCAATTGTTACACGTCTGACACGCACCACCCACCTCGGAGACGCGGTCTCAGCCTCAACCGCTGACGTTCTTCACACTGCTCCAGAGGGGGAGAAAAAAAAGTAATCTGAGTCTCTGAATTCTATCACTTTGTTGATGCCGTAAAAGCAATTCAGATGTTATTGTGAAAGCCAGAGAAGGAGAGAGGAAAAAAATCACATAATAGTTATGAACTATACTTAAAAGTAGATCCAGCACAACAGGGCCAAGGCTATAATCTCATTTATAGCATTGCTTTTTTTTACCCCTTTTCACCCTTTTCAAGACACTTAGAGAGGTGTGTGTGTTATACAAGGACAAACAATGGCATCTATGAATACTTTTAAATCAAAGCATTATGCATTGGTGAGTATTATACCTAAAATATTATAGTGTTGCTCATAATATTGGGTTTTACTGAGGATTCTATACCTTCATTAACAGTGCTTATAAAAGTGTGACGTTCCTGGGGTCTTTTGTGGGTTATTTTGTAATATTCCACCCCACCTGCCAAATCCACCCTCAGAACTTCCCCCTTCCTTTAACATTGGAATCATTTAACAATTTACAATGGAAACCAGCGGAATGTTCATGATTCCCAATATGCCTTCAAGTATTCTGCCCATCCACTGTGGCCTCCCTCCTACCAGTTCATCCCAGTTTATATAATCATTATATAATCATACTTTGCCATTAACCAAATGGTATATATATATATATATATATTCAGCCTAAAATACCAACAACCTGGATATTTTACTCCGAAGCTGGATCCTTTAGTCTATCACCTGAATTCAAGTACGAAGACCAAGGTTACTTGCCAAGTACATCTGAACCCATATTTTCTTTACTATTATTATGCATGGAGCAGCCTTTACGGGGTAATCTTGCACCTAATCTGTAAATTCAAGGGAGCTGGTCTAACTCGTCAAATGCTAGGCGCCTTCCTTGGTTCGGAAGAAAGGTTAACATCAGATATTTTCTGCACACTGCACGTACAAAGACATTCAGAGTATTAATCAAATCTCCACTTAGATTTCTCTTCTGCTTTAGTTACTACAGTAATTTAAGTCTTGTGTATCACATTCACCACAAAAGGTCTTGGCATTTAAGAAACCGATAAAGTTTAATTTGTCCGTTTTGATAAACAATCCAGATTCCATTAAGATGAGAAAAATAATATATATATATATCTATATATATATAAACACAAAGTAACTCCTTGACTCCTGGATAGAAACGTTCTAAATCACAAATAAATACCCTGCCAATTGCTAGCTGCTGTGGAACTACAATTCCCATTATCCTCTGCCATTCAATGGACTACCATTCTAAGTGATCAGATTTTTTTTTTTACCGACCGGATCAAAGCCAACCCTCTTCACACTAAATCTTTAACTAGCCAATGAATCTTTATAACGATAGCGGAACATGCTTTATGGTAATGAAATTCTTATTAATAATGAGCTTTTCTTTTATTCAGTGCTGCACGTACCAGCTAATAAAAGCTTGTTATCCCAGACTTTAGTCTACAAAGAGATGTATTATTTATTAACCATATGGAGAAAAATGATGATCCAGCGCCTCATTACCAAATCTGTTGTATTTCTCCCCTTAATTGAAAAAAAAAGAGGAAAAAAAAAATCGTTGAAAAGGTTCTACGGTGTCGAGGAAAAGTTTGTGGACCTTCCACCATGAATTCACATAAACGCATGCTTTTCGTACCCGGCCCTGTAATTTTAACTGTGAGAAAGACGGACGCCTGGCATATACTGAGCTCTTCGATGTAATAAGTGAAGCATCAAAAATCGTAATAAAAAAAAAATTGTGGATAGAAAATGCTGATTTTGAGGATTTGAAAGGAAATAAAAATAATGTCCGCCAGGGGAATCTGTCATTGTCACATGTGACGCAAAGAGAAATGTAATAGAGATGGCACTGATAAAAAAAATGATTTATTGGCTGGGACCTGCCTGCTTGAGGAGCATTACCATGCCAGCCAGATTCCAAGAATTCTCGCTAGTAAAAATGATTTTAAGGAGCCAGCCTGTTAAATGAGAATACGCGGGCAGCTAAACATAAACACCAACAAATAGAAGTGAAGCGGGAAGGTCGGAAGTGCTAATTAATTCATTCTACACATTCCATTAATCCCTAACACCGCAGGAAGGATGTTATTTCCCACGTTGTCTTTCGCAGACAGTATTAATCTGTCTGTTGTTGTATACTTTACGTGTTACTGTCTTTTCTTCTTGATTTCCACAAATACATAAACAAATGGAAACAATCTATCAACTGCAAGCCAGTGTTCATGTTGGAACAGGTGAGAAGACCTGCAAGATTTTTAGAAGGTCACTAGTTCCACCTCAAACTATCTGTTCCAAAAGAAGACATTCCACCATTTCCCGTGCAATACTCTCGATAAAAGCCTTAACAGTGCCATGAAGTGACAGCTGTAATCCACTTCATCCTCCAACCTTTGTATGGTGTTATCCCACCTCTTTATTAGACTGTCTGACAGATTTTGTTGCTACAAAAAAATGATTTATTACTGCAGAATTAGCTCCGGTTTTCAAAATGATTCCCAATAAAATGCCCTAGCAAAGAATCCAGCAGAAACAAATAACACAAACACAGAATCCGAGAGTCTTCTGTTTCACCTGCCAATGTTCTAAAAGAAAACAAAATCATTCCGAACATGTGATTTAATACTTTATTAGCACTTTTGGCTCGGATTTGGTTAAATTCATAGGTATATATTATACAAGGCACCTCCTTGCCCCCTCATGGGTAAAACTTCTGAGGATAACCCGTTATAAAGCACAATCACGATGTGGTTATCTCTCACTCTCTAGTGAATCGAGCAACGGATCAGATACTGTTTGAGCAAATTGCCATCTTTAGAACTACCTCCCTGTTAAACTTTGGACCGCAAACAGCCGAACAAAGAAATATTTCTGTTTTCGTCTGTTTCATGTATATTAATGAATGCTCTGATTATAACATAAAACGGCTGTCTGAGGAAATTATCCCATATTCATGTACGTGAAGCGGTATCACAGCATTGTACGTGCTGTTCTGGGAGACAAAATGAATTATGTAGCAAATGTATTATGGCAATCAGGTTTTATTCATTCTAGCACGTTACAGACGGCCGATGTGACGGAGTCGGGGGTCATAGCTGCGGTGACCTTATGTGAAACAGGCGGCGGTTGTGGTATTAAGAACGGATTTAGGTCTGATTCGCAAGTCAAAGAGCATAAATTGAATATTCGACTTTTTCATTAAAGCCTTTGCTCTGGAGTGGGCTGGAAACACTTCCCTCCTAGTAAAATGTTTAACAGAAAGAAAAGGGATTACATTGCTTCGGTTCTTTCGTAATTGGCCGATAAAATGTCTTCTAGTTAAACCCCATCTGACTTTACAGCTGTCCTTATAAAGTATTCATGTATATTGTTATGTGCTCGCAGTCTTGATACAGATCCGTGATACAGCAGGTTAATTATTTAAATGTCCACAAGTCTTACAATCTTCAAAATCCAAGAGTCATCATAAAGTATATCTTCTGACCAAATTGCAAACTACGCACATTTTGGGGAGGTTCCAGCCAATCAGGTCTGTAATTATTTAAGTAACATCCCCAGATGTGCAGTACCTACAAACCGAACGACTACTCCTGGCACCGTCGCTCATGAGTTCTTCTGATGACCTCGACTGGGATGGAGAACTATGGGGAGGGATAATTAACCCAACTTTATGTGGTCGTCATGATTTGCTTTAGGTGTATGAGTTGATTTATGGTTTACCTCTGTTGTTTTAGTGGCATTTACTTAAAAGCAACAGAAATGCATGTAAACTATCTTTAGTTACCCTTTTGGCTTACAGAAAGATAATTAATGCCTACTAAATTGGGGACAGGGGCAAATGCCCACTGGGCTGTAATACAACTGTCACTCGCAGGGGCTGGTAAGTGGTGGGTTCACATGATACCTCTGAGAAGGTAATTGGGTGAGAGGAGGGAATGAGACAGTGAGAGAATGAGGGAGAATGAAAGAGAATATAAAGGAATTGGAGAAGCATGTATATGCATGGCATGTATGTTACAGTGAATGCGTACGTGTTAGCATAAGTGTGTATGTTAGAGGAAGTCTAAGCATGACTGTGTATGTGTAAGTATGGTTGGTATAAGTGTTAGAATGAGTATGCATATGTGTGTTAGAGGAAGTGTGATCATGACTATATGTGCAAGTATGTGTTATTATGAGTGTGTGTTAGCATGAGTGTGTATGTGTGTTAGAGTAAGGGTGTACATGAGTGTGTATGTATAACTTTGTGGACGAAAGGCCATTCTAGGAAGAGCAAGAATAGGGTTAGTGCTGCAATGAGTTCTGTCATAATACAGATGTATTTTTCAGCTTGCATAAAAGGGATATAACTAAAGATGAAAGGTTCCGAGTCTGCGTAACTTTTATTTATGTGTTCATCCCTGCATAGGGGATACATTTCTGCCGATGAGTTGCCATTAGTGGCTTTGATTGTTCACCCAGATGTTTGTTCTGCTGAAACACATTTGTTTGTTGTCTTGATGTTTGCATGTAAGAACTTTTAAAACAAATATATATAATGCATGCTACACTGGGTATACAGACAAGCCTCTCCACCCCGAGGGACTAAATGCAGCGTTCAACTGCTGGGTGAATAATTAGTTGTAATTAGTACCAGAAATTGATGCCTTCGGAGATACTGCCAAGTATTTAAGCACTTTAATACTAATGGATTTTTTCATTGGTATAAATCTTTACAGAGGAAGCAAGTGCAAATTGATTTTTAAAGAGCCTGTCCAAAGTGGAATTTATCTTTGAAAAACATTACGGTGGAAAACAATGACATTTATTTTGCCCACGTGTTTAATGTATCTTTCTTGTTATTGGGGATTTTCAGATTTTCATTATTGTCGGTTGCACTGTCGCTTATAGAAAAGTGGCATCTAATGCATAACGTGCGGCACTGAATTCTAGACCGGGGGGGGGTTACCGTGAACCTGATTGAATTATATTCAGAGATGCATATGAGGAGTCTCTCTAAACTCCGGCCAACACAGCCCGGCGGCTTTAGTAGATGGAGGTGATATTTCAGATTGCTGTAGGTGATGTGTGAGTGATGAGAGCTACGCCTGTGGATGATATGAGTTGTATAAATGCTGTGAGATTTATAGATACCTGTAAGGCTGAAAATGCATAGCTGTGAATTGGATGAGTACCCCATTGGCATTGAAATTGGCCCTCTGCCCAATTTCAACCCAAGTTCATCACCCCTGACCTAGACTAACTTAAATAATCATTTTAGGGTTGGGAACAATCATAATTCCTAGTAATTTGCTTTAGTTGGCATGGTGTGCAGACCTAGCAATGCAAACAACTGTATATCTGTCCTCGTGTTAGATGCCGATCATACAGTCAGCGGCTGGGCCGCGTGGAACAGGTCCTGAGTGGCACCGAGAAAACGATGACAGGCAATGCGGTAATTTGAAAACAGAAAAAGCAGAGCACAGTAAATCAAAATTATCAATGAGCGTCATAACCAACACCTAATGTTCTGCACCGGAAAACACTTCAGGAGCAGCTGGGACGCCGCTCTTCCATAAACACATTAAATAACTCTGAGATCTGCTGGAGATTTACATACTTGAGCGCTTTCTTCCCACTCTAAGCATTATGAATATTAAGCACTAATTTGCTTTCTCTTCTTAATAGATACGATAGACATTACCGTGGGTAGAAGCCTGATTGCTTTAGGTTGGAATCTGAGATACCCCGAGGACCCCGGCAGATAAAACCCTCACCTATGTATTAAAACGATATAAAATCGCTTCATGTATGAAGCAGTCTCTGTGTTCCTAGTAAAAATGTATTAATTAACTCAATCTATGTGTTCACCATCGCCAGGGCCGGCCCTACAATGGAGCCGAGTGGGGCAATTGCCCCAAGCGCTTTTTGTTTTTTAGACGGAGGAGAGAGGGGCGGCGAGTGGTTTTCGCTTACCCGCTCGGCGCCTCTCTCTCTCCTCTGCGGCGAGTCTCCTTGTTCGGTCTCGGTGCCGGCTTGTAATGCTGAGCGCCGGAAGTGACGTCAATTTCCGGCACTCAGCATTACAAGCCGGCACCGTGGCAGAGCAGGGAGACTTGCCGCAGGACTATTTAATGGTAAGTACAAAGGGGGGGGTAAGGGTAGATAATGCCTTCGGCGAAGTTTAAAATGTCGCCCCCCCAGCATCGGCGGGGGGGGGGGTCATTTTAAACCTCGCCCCAGGCGGCATTAAGTCTTGGGCCGGCTCTGACCATCGCCTATAAAGAACAGAGCTGTCCAAGCTACTATCTACAAGTGGGCATATCTGCCGATCAATTAGCTATTTTTAAACCCAAAATCTTATTCATGCATCTTATTTTCCTCCTGCCATTCTTTTTGTACGGGCTTCAAGAGCAGCGAGTGGGTTTATTTGCAGAATGTAAGGGGCTGCCCATGCCCTTCCGCATATCGGTTCTAAAAGCCTAAGTGCAGCACCTAAAGCTTTAAAAATATAATTGGTAGAGAGCAGAAACAAAATGTTATGGGGTCTTAACATTACAACATAGAGTCTGTAATTCTGGCTCCTATTTAAAAGACAGCTTTTTATACCGGTCTAGAGATACTGATTATAAAAGATCTGTGACCTCAAACACAAATGAGTAATGGCCACACGGCGGACATCTATTCACAAACATGACCTTCAAGCTAAATGTTCTCAATAACGCAAGCGTCTGTGACCTCACGCGGTGAGGGAAAGTAATCTTGAGCCGTCTACGCCAAGTCTACATTTTTACAGCCTGCCGTCTCAATAAACTTTGTCCGATTCAAAGTTATCTTCAAATAAGCATCCGTAATGGATTTCTTGGTAAAGAAGTTTTTTTTGGAGTCCAAGAAAAAAAAGGCAAAAATTACACACAGTCTCTCAGACGCCAACTCAAAGATGAGACAATTTAACTGAGATTTATTGCGCGTCCTTAAAAATGAGAATAGAAGTGGAAGGCGCAGTCTGAAAGCGGGAGGGACGAAGGTGTAAGAGACGGCGGCAAAAGAGATTTTAGATTATATTTATGCAACTCTGCACACACTTAAAGCTGTGGAGCTATAAGCTAAACGCATTACCATTCCAGCACTCATAATTCTTAAGGATGCTGTCACAGACTGCTTCTCCGCGAATATATTTTGCATGAAAACCGAGCGCAAAGTTAAAAAACAAATACCATTTCAGCATTATGTATCCCGGCACCGACTCCATAAAATCCCACAACGGTCCCTTAGAGGAAGAAGGTTTATTATTTATAGTTGAAATATAAATGACTTGAGGCCATCAGAACAGACACGGCATGAAAAGGATCGCGGTGTTCTTCGTAATAACGCAGAAATGGCATTGTCTGGGAGATTATGATTGTGTACATTTCTGTACAGCACTGCAGTCATTGCAGTTTAGTTCAGAAAAGAGGCTGATACATTTGTCATGAGCGCTCAATCAAGGTTCTGAAACAAAATACACAGACTTGCCATAAAGTATCTTTTTTTGCCATAAAGTATCTTTTTTCTAGTTGTGAATAATTAGTGAAATATCAGCTGGATACACAGAATAACAGGCAGGGAGCTCATCTACCACAATAATACAAGTGCAATTTCCACATTGTCCAAGGTGGTCAACAAAGGTCAAACAATTCTGCTACAACACTTATTGTGTTCAAGCACGAAAAAAGAATGCATGGAGATCGTACGAGCCAGCATTACAAACCCACTAGTCTGAACTTTAATAAAAAACGGGTGATAAACATACTTCTGGCTAATACGAAGCGTAAGGCTTTGCTACCGGTAATGCATATACCCAGGCTCCATAGCGCAGTGGATATAACTAAGTCCATCTGGATATTCTCGATATGGAACGTTACATTATGAATGAAAAGAACATCGGTCCATTTAAACCAGCACCAGGGGTCACTGAACTTAATGGTGTAATAGAGAATACATGTCTGTATGTATCCATAATAGTTACAAGGACCAGAGAGAAGGGAAGAGAAGACAACAGCCTGATCTCCTCTAACATCTCAGAAGACAATGGAACATTTCCACGCAGGAAGCTAAATGTATATAACCAACAGAAGCGGTCTCTGTCCCTGCGCTGTCCATGGTGCTGAATCACCAGCCGCTGTCTCATTATGCTGATGTAACAAAGATCACCTTTACAAGAATAACCATTGTATATAGATCATAA